>VXAV01005162.1:105748-130402 GCA_013399715.1 Alectura lathami
ACAGACAAGTAATTGCATTCCCAAATCAGGGCCTGACATGTTATAGTTCTCAGAATCTCGAATATCCTGAAATACTGACTTTGTTGCTTTCCAGCCTGAGTATAACCTACAAGTGAAAAAAAGCACTTAAACCGTATTACTGTGAAGCATGCTGGAAAGCCTTCTGAAGTCCCTTTTCCAGTCATTACTGAGGCTTGTATAGTCAAAGACTGTTTACATTTCAGTAACCTTAAGTAAATAAATAAAATTACATAAACCTGGTTTTCAGAAGATGTTATTAAAAAAAATAAGAAAAAAAGATAAAATGAATTAACTCCTTGGATGGATAAAGAAACAATAACTGAGTAACTGTATCGCTGGCCGTCTCCCGACTATAAGATTTCTCACTGCGCAAGGTGGAATTTTGTGGCCTGCTTCCTGTGATCAAGTGAAAAAATGAGTTTTAGGAGAAACAAAGTCCAAGTTTTCACCACAGTATTGTATTTAACAATGTATGTCAGTTTCCCTACACTTATTTTCTAATATGTAACACCCACTTACACTCTTATTGTAATACTTTGAAGTATTACAGTATTTAATAGGAAAATGTCTTTGCTCCAGTCCAGAGTGTTAAAAGCAAAATCAAAGCTATTCTCTGATTGACTGTAATTAATTTATGCACATAACTACCTTGTTGCTTGTGAGAGTGGATCTGCCCACCGTTCTACGAGGTCTAAGCTTGGCATTTTCTGTAACAGTACACTAAACTTTCATAGCTCATTATTTCATCTTCTGCAATGTCTGACCTTCTTACATTCTCGCCGAATAAAGTGCAAAGCTCTGTCTGGCTGAGGGTATTGTAGGCTTGACACCCAAACAATTCTTAAACACCATTTGTGGTAAGGCAAGGCAGGAGTTGCAGGTCCAGGGGCTATCCATTTCCCACTCTCAGCTTCACAGGGTGTGTTTGGGCGTAATGCTCGAGGCCTCACACCTGACCACATTTCCGATACACTGGCTTTTGTTGGTGCAGTGTTGGAAAGCCAAGAGGTGCAGGTTCTGGAAGCAAAGAATTCCAGAGGGCTGGAACAAACTCTGCAACAAGATTAGCCCCCAAAATCCACACCCTACCAGAAGTCCACATGAAGCTCAGCGAGAGCCCTGCCTTCCTTTCACTTGTCCCAAATTCCATACATTTCTGACAGAGCATTTTTGGTTCAATGGTGCAAGCCTCTTTTGATGAAAATGATCCATAACCAGCCCGAGACAGGAGTGAGCCTGAGTTGGGAGACTGCATCAGAAAACATGCGAACTTTGGAAAAGTTTGGACCACATGTGAACTTTGCCACTGATCAGATATAAATAATCCCCTTCAGACCCTTACGGCAGAGCTGAAACAGAGCTTTTGAAAAGATTAAACTTGGATCATGGTTTTATGGCTATCTCTAAAATATTTTATTGCTATTTATGACACCGGAGTGTAAATTATGGAGCTGTAAAAACTTGCAGTGCAAAGGTTTTATCCTTTGCTATGTACAAAACATAAATAGTACCATTTTGGTTTTAGGCTATATGTGTATGCACATACACACACACATACACGCTGTATATAGTGCAGCTTAGGAAGCCATGTGTATTATAGAAGGGGTACTTTGAACACTTTACTAATTATTTTTTTGAGTGTGGGTACATTGTTTTTATCGGTTGGTAGTGTGTAACTGTTTTCAGTCCACTGATACAGATCAGAGAAAAAAGGAGACCGGGGAGAAAAAAAAAGTGTGAGGGGGAAAAAAGTGTGTGTTATATGTATGTAAATACCACCAGTGTGTAAATAGTGTGTGTAACACTATAAGGATCAAAGAGGAAAAGTCTTTCGTTAGATGAAGTAATATAACCAAAAATATATTTTGGAAGCTCAAGACCTTTCTCAGATCTGAAACAAACCTTACATAGTTTGTGTGTAAATATAATGAACTGGTTTATGCTATATATGTACACATACATGTGTACCCACACAAACGCAGTTATATAGTTGCAGCAACAGCTGCACAGTTGAGTGGTTTGTGTTATTGTGTGTTCTCTACTTTTAAAATAGGAATGATAATAAATGAAGATGTTTAGCCTTCTACTACTTTTTTACAGCTAATATAAAACGACATAATTCAAGAAATGTGTTATGTTTCCATGTTAAGGGGATTAAAGCTCTGTTCCCTTTGGTTATGACTTCACCAGCATTCATCAGTAGCTCACCCTGGCCTTTATCTCTTGGGCTTTGTATCCGGTACTCCTTCAGATTTTGCTCCAGCCCATGTTGAGCTGACTCATCGTCATTTCCTCCCACTATCTCATGCTGAGTGACCATGGGCAGAAAAATTGCTTTCATCTGCTCCTTTTAGTTAACATTCTTGTTCCAGTAGACTCCCTTAGATAAATTATTTCACAAGATATGAAAGTTATCTGTGAACTCTTTGTTATCCTCCTGCCTCCAACCTTGGCATCAGTGTCCTTTCCAGTCTCTGAGAAAAATGTTTTATCCTGACTGAGATGCTACTGAAGTGTTAAGCATCGTTCTCCTTTTCTCCAGGTCTGGAAGGACTAATGTAGAATATGTGCGGCTCCAGTGATAGATATCACTGTAGTGTAGATATCACAGAAGTATGTAATTTCTAGTGGTTCTAAGGAATTACTATTCAAATTTCTTCTAGGGAGAGTCTTTAATTTGCTATGAGTTGGAGATGGTTCACTGTTTGCCTGCTGCTCAAGCAAATATTGCTGTACAGTCCCTGCCCTTGGCAACATCCTCAGTGTCCTGGTGACGGGTACCTTGAGAGGACTGGGCAGAACAGACTTCATGCTGCCCCTGCACTTCAGGCTCTCTGCTCTGTAAGTACGCTGGATAACCTCGTGACTACAAGCTGGCATTTCCAAGTTTAAGTAGGGTGTTTTGGTTTAAAAAACATCTGGAAAATTTCTAGTGATTTTGATAGGATGTAAGTAATACTTTTTAGAGAAAAGAAACTTAATATCTGGCTGAAGTATATATGAAAGGAACTTCTCTATTGATTTATTAGTCCCTATAATTGGCAGAATCTTCTCTGATTCTTTAAGAAATCAGCATTTTTCCAGTTGTCCATCACAAGCATGCCAAAATTGACAGGCAGCATCTGATAAAATTCATTGTCTTGCTGCTGCTTCAGACAAGAAAGGGAGGAGATGCTCTGCGCTGGTGAGACCCCACCTGGAGTACTGCATCCACATGTGGAGTCCTCTGCACAGGAGGGACATGGACCTGTTGGTGCATGTTCAGAGGAGGGCCACAAAAATGATCCAAGGGATGGAACACCTCCCCTGTGAGGACAGGCTGAGAGAGTTGGGGCTGTTCAGCCTGGAGAAGAGAAGGCTCCAGGGAGACCTGACAGCGGCCTTTCAGTATCTAAACGGGGGCTACAAGAAAGAAGGGGACAGACTCACCAGCAGGGTCTGTTGTGATAGGACATGGGGAAATGGTTTCAGACTGAGAGAGGGGAGATTTAGGCTAGGTGAGGAAAACGTTTTTTATGCTAAGGGTGGTGGAGAACTGGAGCCGGTAACCCAGAGAGGGTGGTGGAAGTGTCGTCCCTGGAGACCTTCAAGGCCAGGCTGGACAGGGCTCTGAGCAACCTGATCCAGCTGTAGATGTCCTTGTTCACTGCAGGGAGGTTGGACTAGATGGCCTTTAAATGTGCCTTTCAACTTGGACGATTCTATGAGATGCTTTTGGGTATTTTGAAGATACAGTTCCCAAGACCTGTAATATGTGTGTCGATTTCTCTGAATATACAGAGAGGTGGATGTTGAAACATTGTATATAGAGGTGTACATTTTCCAACTTTAAGAAAGATGTACTGCAACCCAACTGCACTGAAATAAACATTTGGGGGAAGAATTTAGCTGAGTGGTTATTTTTGGTCTGGCAAAGGGGAAACCAACAGAGTGCATGTTATTACCATCATTACTGGAACTGACCAGCTTAAGGGCAATTTGGTAACTTTGTTTAAAAACAAAACTAGGTCCAGCTGTGATTTAGAAAGGGAGAAGCTCTAGACCACTTTTTGTTTTCCCTTTAAAAGAAATAATAGAAAAGTTTCCTAGCTGAAAACATTATCTGAACCCCACATGATGTGGGATTTAGGGAATTAACAGGATGATTCAGGCATACAGCCTTAACATTCATTCCCAATCCTGAGATTTTTTCTTAAGGGATAAAACTTCTTTCCTGTACTTTGTCAAAAAAAAAAAAAAAAAAAAAAAAAAACTGAGCCCCCTTTTCCTTTTCTTTTTTTTTTTTTTTTTTTTTTTTTTTTTTTCCCCCTAATTTTTTATTTGACTAGAAGGTAAGAAAACTGAACCTCATAAACCTAACACTGAGCTCTGGCACATGCTGCAGTCCAGTATAACCTCAGGATGCAAGCTGTGTGACTTTAGCAGGCATTTGCAGCACTCCTCCCTGTGAGTTCGACTGGTGTGTTGTCCAATCACTCGTTCTCTTTCCTCTCCTCTGCTCCATCTGGAGACGTGTGCCGGCAGCTGGAAGCAGGGGCTGAAGGACGGTTCAAAGTGTTCCTTTTATATTTTTTATTAGGGAGTGGGACAGAGGGCACTGAGAGCTGCTGTTTGTATTAGCTTGCATCTGTGTTTAAAGATAGAGCAAGGGCACTGGCTGAGCTCTGCCCCCCAAGAAATAGAAAGTTGTCGTCTTGCTGTCCTGCTGCTCCCCTGATGTAACCCTGGTTTTGTTTTTCCATAAAGGGAAGAAAAAATGTAATGTAGGCTGCATTTACTCTCTGTGCAGCAGGACTTAAGCATGTTCAGAATGGGCAAAATTCTCAAGGTGGCTGCAGAGAGTCAGTCTGTGGTGGATTTGTTTCATGCTACTTCCCCTGCCATTTCTCCTTAAAAACAACTGAACAAACAAATGGGCTGTAACAAAATATATCCTTTCACTTATGCAGGAAGTAAAGGAAGTTCGTGAGACTTGGTGACTCTCCATACTGCTTTTTACTTTACTTTTTATTTTAAATGCACATGTGCACATGTATTTTCTTCCTTTCTCCCTCTTAGGACTGCTTCCCTTGGTGGTCCTCCTGCCAATGTGATTTATAGATTGCTCTGACATAATCTTTAACATCTTTAAATTTACGGTCTGATTTTTTGTCCCCTTGGTCATTCTTCCTCAACAGACAGCAACTTCTTTACCCATTTACTTGGTCCTTCTTTTGCTTCTTGAGTTGGTAAAATCTTTTTGCTTACTGGTCCCCAGTTGAATCTAGTAGTACCAAGCTACCTCGGGATTTCTTGATTTTTTTTTTTTTTAATTTGTTTTATTTTATTTATTGCATTATTTTTTTCTGGATTTCTGCCAAATTCAGTCCATTTTGGTCAATGTCTGTGACCTGTCTCTCCTCTGTCTTAGTTCATAGAGTCTCTGTGGGCTTTTAAAATTCACTTGACTTCATTTGATTGATTGTTTCAAGTTTCCCTGCTGTTCTGATCCTCTCTCACAGCTGCTCTTCTTACTGTGTCTTTGGTTTGGCGGTAATCTCTAACATTCCTTCCTAAACGGAGTAAGTTTACTAAATACAGTGTAGGATTTTTCCCTTTGACTGGCACAGTTGTAGACAAGTAGATCCAAATCTTGTGTTATTTGTCTCGTTTTAAAGACAAATCCAACCTGATAGGATGATCAGACTAGCTGCCTGCAATATGCTGCCTTTCACCTCATTCCTGATTCCCCTTTTGTTGAGCCACATGCTGCCAACATCCTTGTCACTTCTGTAGCTCTGTGTCTCTCCTCCCTTTCCTCCAGCTGATGTTTTGGCCCCGTTAAATCCACATCCAGTTTTTATTACACACAGGGGTGGAAACTCTGCCCAGCGATTCCTTTTCTTTCTTCACCTTCCTTTTGTTTTGTCTTAAATATATTCGAAGGGAAAACAGGAGGAGGGATGGAAAAGGAAGGGCTCGGTCTAGACTTCCAAAGCAATTTCCATTTCCCTAAAGAGCACAGCTCATTTCCTTCCAGAGTTGCGTGGCTGGGAAGTTGCACATTTCTTCTCAACGCTGACTTTCCTGAAATTTGTTGAGTTAAAGCACAGCTACAGGAGTAGTCCAGAGGGTCATAAACACAAGAGTGTGAGCATTCTCCCCTCTCTTGTTGCTGAATAGAAGAATAAGCAGGGATCATTGAGCAAAGGGGAGCAGCCACAAGGTGGAAATGTTGAAAGAAAATGGATAAATATCCATAGACACACCTGCACTTGGGTGTTTCTGCATCATGGGGCCTCACAGAGCTAATTTTTGCCATAAATGACTCAAGGACAGAAAACTGAGCAATGTGGAAGTTGATCATTTGCCTGAAGGTTAATTGCAAGGTTTGCCTTTACAAAAAAAAACGTGTTAGTTTATGGCGGTAGATTTAACTCTTCATACATTGCACTTAGCCAGAGATAAGAGAGATATTTTTCTTTAAAGTGCATTATTGCTAGTTTTGAGTAAAGTTTCATTTAATACTCATGCATCCACTCTTGCCAGGTTTTTGTGTTTACTTTAAATCAAATTAAATTTCATTGTCAAATTAAAAATGAGTAGCATATTCATGGCCAAGCTGTTTTCCTCATGTGATACTTTGTTTAAATTTTTCAGGTAAATTAAGCTCAGTCTGGCTAGAAAGAAAATGTTTAAAAAACCAACACAAACGCCCAAAAAACAAGTGATGAGATCATAATCTCTCTACTTCATGGAGTTTCTACTTTATTAATGTAGTTGCTTCCTTCTGTGATTGTTTACTTAAGAGATGAGATTTCTTCTGCGTGGAGATGTGGACAGGAAGATGAGCTGGAATCTGCCCTTGGTTTAAGATAATTTCATCCATTCAAGTTGTCTTCTGCTTAGCAAGACAAAGCTTCCTGGTGTTCATTGTTCTGCCCAGTAATTACAGCTTTGTGACTGAATAATTTATTGTTATTTCTGAGTCTGAAGAAGTTAGAAACTGATTTCATATGTTAATTGTCAGAAAATACGCATGGGAATTTTAGAGGTATGGCTCAAAACTACTAGGTACTACAGTCACACAGGAGGCTGAGTTGGTCGACCCTCTTTGAGTAAAGGAAACTGCCTTTACATTTCATCTCAAAACAATAGAAGTTCAACAAATTCTTTACTTAGAGGAGTTTTAAAAATCTCATTTTTCTCAGACCCTATACCTTGAATTCCCTGCTACGGAAAGCCCTTCTGCTATTAGGTACTAGTAAAATACCATGCTGTTTGCTCCTCTCCATCACAATGACGTTTTTTCAAATGAAGGGAAACAGCTGACTCACAAAGAGGCTGTGTACGGCCAGGTGTGTTGGTGAGGAGTGGTCACTACATCCATCTGGTCATGCTTGCCTACTCTTCCTATTTTTTCCTTCTGAACTGTGTTGTTCTGTGTAGACTGGATTCACCTTTTGGCCTGTTCTGCTGCCTGCAGTAGGTGCTAAGGCTGTGTCTTGTAGATCGGATGAGGGTGGGAGGTTAAGGCTCTGCTTTCTGTGAGGGAGAATAGATCCACAACAACTACAAATGATTTAGAAAGTGCTACTTTAGTAAGTGTGCTCATGGCATTTGCAGAGGCTCTTAATAATCAGAGCAATGTCAGTGCTTTCTGACAGGGGGAGAAACTCCAACGCTAGGCAACATTTTTACCCTGCCAGGAAAAGACAAGGCGCTGTCTCCTATTTTCAGGTAATTGTGATCCTTTTACAGATGCATGCTCTAATGGTACTGGTGGACAGGGGGAGAAATTTGGGCATAAATTGGGATTGTGAGCATTTTTGTACATGTAGTTGCTCAATCTGGCAGGAAGTAATTCCAAAGGAACACCAGTTGTGTTCAAGGAAAGCCAGGACGTGAAGCAGTGCTGTGCTAAATGCTGAATGAGACAGACTGAAATACGTGGAGGCATAGGTGGAAGTTAAAATAAGGGAAACCAAAAAGGGTATCTAGTTTTGTTGCCCATCACCTGATGGGACTCAGGAGCCCCATCTGTGTCCCAGGATCTGTCAATGGCCTTGTAACTGCATCACAAAATTCTTAGATTTGTGAAGTAAGGGCAAAAAGTGCTTGGAGTTACAAGGGTAAAAAGTGATACATAAAGGTTGAGTTTTATAATTGCTAATAAATATGTGATTATTAATTTATTTTTACATCAGACATAATTACTGTTTTTCTGTGTACTATGTTTATATGCATAAAGATACAAAAATATTTCTCTGTAGGTCTTGCTCAGAGGCAGCCTGTAAATATTCAGAGTTCTTTGCTTTATCCTGGTGAGTAACATCCCCTGTAGCAGTAAAATCCCTTCAGATCAATGTATTTTAGCAAGAGCTTCTTAATGCTTTCCCAGTAAATGGTCAACAAATAAGTCACACCATTTGAAGAGGAAACCAGCATTTACTCTTTGTTTTTGGAGTTTTCTCTTTTTTTTTTTTTTTTTTTTTTTTTTTTTTTNAAAATAAGGTAGAAGAGGCTAGATTTAGTATAGCAACCACATCTAAAACATCGTGCATGTTGCTCTAAACAGAAGTTGGCAGAAGAAAGCAGATGAATTACATTTCTTACTCCTACCATTGCATCTTGATTGCTGTTGTTGTAGCTAGTAGTGATGCAGAAGGTAGATGTGCTGGGCAATCCCTTTGCATCAGTTTGGGTGTACCAGGAGTGGCAGTGCTCAGGTCTATCTCCAGACTAGTAACATCTTCCTTATAAAAGATGTCCTCTTTTGCTGGCTAAAATAAAATACATTTAAAGTAAAATAAAATATGTTTTAAAATATAAACATGCTTTTTGCTATGTATAGATTTGGAAAAAAGATCTGAAAAAAGATCTGATAGTGTGCTTGCTTAGTGAACAGTCATTGAGTGCAGTCTCTAATCTCAGAACTGGTATCTGGGCTCACCTGCGATTGCTCGGGTAGGTAGCTGTGATGCTAAGTGGAACTGGGAAATGTGTATGTAAATGTTATTTTTCCCTCACATTTTTTCTTTTGTGTGAACATGATGAATAATCACCGTTACTGAACTGGTTGGAAGCAGGTGGAATGACATGTTTGTTGCACCAAGGACAGTCTTGGAGTTTTCTGAATGTTAACAGGAGCAAGACTTTCTTCCTGAAATTTCAGGAAGTAGATGAAGACTTACTGGTCTGTGCGCTGAGGCATTTAATAGGTGCTACACAAATAGCTGTGATTGGAGAACCATAATTCTCAGAAAGTAACTTTCTGAGTTGTGGCACTGTCTACTTCATGTCACCATGGGCAACACTGCTAAAACAGCTCAGAGTGAATCCCTCTATCTCAAATGCCTAAAATGGTTCAAGGCTGAAAAATAAAGGCAGTTCTCCTTCCCACATCACTAAATTCTTCTTTTTCCTCTTTGCTACCCCACTGCCCTTTATATCAGAAGCATTACTGGATATACATCAGGGAAACTAGCAGAGTGTTTGTTTTGCTTCTTTTCAAAGTGTTTTCATGGTTTTAGGTAAGTGTTTGACTTATGTTCATTGGCCCTTGCACAAAAGACTGTGAAAGCTATTTCCTTTTTCCTTAATTAGGGCATATAGAATACCAGGTTTCTGAGCAGTGAATTTCCTCTCAGGAGATAGGTGAGCATATGTGGTAGACGTGGTTGTTTTTGTAGACTTGTGAAGTTGGTCCTTCTGAACTTTCCAGATACTTTCTTAAATCGACCTTGTGCTTACTCTACAGATGGAAGTACAGTCCTTATTTTTATTATTTTATTTAAATAGACCAGTAACAGGAACATGGTAGCAAACATGGTTAGAACAATAGGTCAGCCAAGTTTTGCGTGTAACTTGATTTGAGACAGCAGAACTCCACCAGCCCTCTTTTTTTGTTTGCTGGTGGTATTTTCATGCATGACATACTTGCAGCTCTGGTGAGTAAGGGAAGAAAAAGAAAAAAAGGGAGAAACATTTCCTTGTCTTTTACTTGTGTCCTGGTTTTTAAGGTCATGTATTTTTATATCTGTCAGTTTGTCTGTGTGGGTGGGCAGGTACAAGTCTCGATCTGTCTTCCCCTTGTGCAATGTCGGAGGAAGTTCAGGTTGGTACGCTGCTGGGGCCAGCCCACATCCTTCACCCACGCGGGCCCATGAAACAGTTACACACATCAATCAGGGAAAACCCTCAGCTCTGCACGCCGTTGGAGCAGGTGCATGAGCTCATGGCGACATCAGGTGACTGTCACATTGCCACAGGAGGACACCAGCACTTGGCACCTGCCTACAGCAGGTCTACCTCCCAAAATTAATAATAGAATCATAGGATATTCTGAATTGGAAGGGACCCACAAGAATCATTGAGTCCAACTCCTGGCTCCACACAGCACCACCCAAAATCCAAACTCTATGTCTGAGAGCGGTGTCCAAACGCTCCTTGAACTCCAGCACCTTAGGGCCGTGCCCACTGCCCTGGGGAGCCTGTTCCATGCCCACCACCCTCTGGTGCAGAACCTTTTCCTAACCCCCAGCCTGACCCTCCGCTGAAACAGCTCCATGCCGTTCCCTCGGGTCCTGTCACTGTCCCCAGAGGGTAGAGATCATTGCCTGCCCCTCTGCTCCCCTGGGAGGGAGCTGTAGGCTGCCACGTGGCTACAGTGTGTGAGGCAAAATATGTTCCTCTGTGCCCAAGTAAGCGTGGAGGGGCGTCGCTGACTAAATTTGCCCTTTGGGAATTCAAAGGAGTGGCTCTGGATTTTATCAGTAGATATGAGAGAAGAATTCAGTGCCAGCTTTTGGCACTTCAAATGGGATATAGTCTTTATTTGGCTAAAAGAATGGAGGATATCAGAACAAATTATGCTTAGGACTTTGGCAGGTAGGCACAGGAGACCCAAGAGTTCTTGAGGCAGTGGATGCCTCTAATTATGAGTGTCCTCTTAGTGCAAGAAGAACAAGTGCAAGAAGAAACTCACAAAACTTAATTTTTGAATGAAATGAATTACCCAAGTATTTTTACACATAAGCTATAGAAAGCATTCTTTTAAAAGCAGATTGGTATTAATCCTTACAGAAATCATTTCTCAAAGAAAAAGAACACATTTACATCATTTAAAATGTAGCAGACTTCCTGAATCAGTGTATTCACAGACATGGAAATTACAGAGTAAGAGCCTAGCTGGAAACAAATTCCCTTTACATTGCCATGCCAACAGTGTTCATTTTGCTCCATTTCACCTGCAGATAATGACAGAGAGATTCCTAGACCCAGGAAAGGTCTTGGCTTCAGTTCTGCTGTACATGGTTCTTAGGTACAGTAGAGCAATTCTGACTCCCGCAAGATATTTCCAGCTTGGAAACACCAATATTTTGCTTTATTTTGTTTTATTTTTAGGTTATTACTATACAGGGAGGCTTAAATAGACATTATACTTCTGTGTAGCAGAGAAGAAAATCAATTTTTTGAAAACTAACCTAACAAAATGTTTATGGATGCCAAAGTCTGTGTGTGAGGGAAATGAAGATGGGAAGGAGAGGTGTGGTGTTTCCTTTTTTCTTATAATTAAAGGTAATGACTTAGCAAGTATATAATTGAATATTGCCTTAAGTGTTAGCTCACATAGATAAGGAGGCCATCTTCAACTACATTACATAACTTTTAGCTGGTGTAAGTTCCACAAAAGGGAAGTGAATCTTCATGCTTTAGGGTGTAAACTCACCACCAACCTAACAGTTAAAGAAAGTCTTCCTGAAGGGAGAAATGCTGTCTTCCCCCACCCCCCTTGGTTTTTCTTTTATGAAACATCTGCTAATATCTTTCCTTGAAAACAAACTCCTAGACCTGCTGGTTCAACGTTATGTCTTTTGCCTTCCCTACAGAAGTTGGTCGCTGCTCCTTTCTCGCTCTGGAGCCACAGGGGTGGTGGTGGCCCTGCTTAAGGTGTAGGAGCTGCTTTTCATGCACTTGGTTAACACGGCACTGATCCTGATCCGCAGGCAGAAGCGCAGGAGAGTAACCATGTGGTGGTCACACTTTGCTTTACCAGCTCTGTTTTGCTACTTTATCACACAAATGAGCTTGCTCTCCTAATCAGTTTTTCACACAAGGAGGCTGGAAGAGGCTGGTACAGATGGCAGGAGAACTGAAAGGGGTGGGATCAGGAGGGAAAGAAAAGAAGAAAAATGTTTGTCAGGCTTGATAGTGTTAATGAAAACATAAAGAAAGAAAAGAGGGAAGCAGTGTTTGGGTAGCAAAGAGTGACCTGATAAATGTGACCTCTGTTTTTCCCAAGAGTCTCTGACTTTGAAACCAAAGCTGGCTTTATTTAATGTTCACCAGGTGCCATCAGGGTGTTTTGATTCCCTTTAAGGAAGGGAATTAGCCTTATAGTTTCTGCATCTGCACTTCAGTAAACGTCAGTGACAGGGTGTATTCTTGTTCAGATCATAACCCTTGAGGTTCAAAGGCCATGAGCAGCTCAATAATTAGTTCTGTTACTTCCACAGGAGGTGATGAATGCAGTCCTGTAATTCACATGGGTTTTGCCATGGGAGCCTTGCTATCCCTGTCCCTTCCTGAACATGATGTACCTGAGCATCTCTGAACAGCCAGAGCAATGGGAAAGCTAGGAGATGCAGCAGAGAAGCAATGCTGGCAGTAAGACTATTCCTCATGCTAAAATGGTACTTTAAAGTTCGGTATTTTGTCAGCTGAGATAATAGTTCAATTTCCTGGAAGAAGTGAGATGCTATTTTGTTCAAGATATATGGCTCTTTGTCTCCTGTTGTTATACAAGCAAATTGTTGTTACTTATCATCCTCTTTCTGGCTGCTTCCTCTCTGTAGGTAATTGTGCCTCTGATATTACCAAGATATCTCAGCCTTGCTTGTGACCCGAGCATTGCATACAGATTTGTAGCTCTTCAGGTGATTGGCTGGTCCTGCAGAAGGCAGATTTATAGGAATATCTAGCATGTTCCTATAGCCAGAGGAAACAACCTCCTGATGGGTGGATCTTTGCACCCTCTACCCCTCGCTGCTTTCCTCTGAGAGCCAACCTAACATTCTGCTCTCCCCTTGTGAGGCATGAGAAATGCAAGCAGCTGGTCTGATCGCCTGGCGCAGACGCCCAGGGGAGTGTGTTGCTGCAGGGAGGATGGCAGGGTAGGCAATGTCCCTGTGGCAGAAGCTTTTTCAGGGGAACACCTAGGGCTATCCAAAGGCTACCTCATGATCACTTCAGTGATGATGATATAAGAACAGAGTAGAATAGCATCTCTAGCACCTGTAGGTGTACCGTAGGGCTGTGTGGGTCCAGAAAGGCAACAGGCTAACTGCTGCTGCTTTTCATCAGTATGAGACTTCCTGCACCCAATATCTGTCCCATGGTCACCTCCTGCACCCAATTATCTGTTCATTTAAAAAGAGCAATTTCAGCAAGAGATTTGGAATACTGTTTTGCACCTTGCCAAAGATCTAAGAGAGCTAGTCCTTGCTGAACTGAACATGATGATGTTGTTTTTATTAATAATTAAATTTCACATAGTGGCACACATCCCAGCTCAACTTTATCTTTGTGTAGAAGAGTACAGTTTATTCTTTAGTAGTGCTTCTTATTTACATTGGAAAATGACTGCATAACATAGGGAAAAGCGGTATTTGCAGGGGGAACATTTTATTAATCAGCAAGTAATGACATGATGAAATTGAAGCAAATTGCTTTTTAAGCTTGACTTTGAGGAGTGTGTGCTGTAAGAGCATCTATACAAAGAAATGGTCATCCTTGTGTCCCTAAAATAACTTCACCAGGCACGCTGAAGTACAATTCAGTTTTAAGGGCTAAAAGTTTGGAAAGGAAATGCTGTCCAAAGACAGATGAGGAGCATGGTAATACGAATGTACTTCTGTGAGTTTGAAATAGAGTAGCGTATGCCTCTAAACTAGATTCACATGTCAACTTGTAGATATATAGGTATGTATCAATATCTTGATAATTAATTTTAATTTTAATTTCAAGAAAATTTCCCACTCAGGCACAAGATCTGCGTACCTGTTCTTTTTACTTCACGTGGGGATAGAAAGCTTGCAGTTGGAAAGTGGGATTTAGCAGTGGTGCAGACGTCTGTACAGCTACTGTGGATTTTGGGGCCAATTGTAATCACTAGGGAGACTGAAGTGCATTGAAAACCAGAAAATCTGAATAAGCCTTTAAAATGAATTGTTGAAGTCCTGTAAGAGGATTTCAGAATAGGGGTATCTGAATGCATTCACACATGTAGAGAAACCTGAGTGCATGTGGGCATTGCTGGGCTGTGGTCTAATTTCATGTCATGTAGCAAAGCCTGTGTTACTGCACAGTGCAAGCTGTCACGGATAGTGCCTTCTGAATCAATTCAGAACCCTTATTAGAACATGGACACTTCTGCTGCAGAACATGGACCTTCTTCAAGCGAACTGAGTGATTTTAAGGATGCTTCAATGTTTGGAATGAGGCAGGGGCCCCTGGAGGAGGGTATTTTGACATCAATTTGAATGGATAAGAACAACCAGTCCATCTTGGAAATAATATTGGCATGATTATTATTATTTTATTGCCATTGTTCTTGATATTACTATCTTGATAGTACTTAATATTTCTGAAGTCTTTCTTAGTTTGTGTTCAGCAGCCAATTCTGGAAAGTTCATGAGCAGCATCAAAAATAACAACAGTAGTAATTCAAAAGGAACCTGCTTCAATATTCACAGCTGAAAATTCTCCTGCTGCATTCCCAAACATAACCTTTAGCTTCACTTCCCCATAGCATAGTTACGAATATATAGTGTAAGGGACAGCATCTGATGCAATCTTTACTACTTTTCTTTCTTTTTATCGCAAATAAGATAATTTTGCTGTTGCTATAGAAGGAAAAAATATGTTCTGCAGAGTTCTGAGGCGAAGGAAAATCGTTTCCACTAAAGTAAATCTAGAAAAAATGGAAGTTAATTCTGCAAAAAACCAATTTGAGGCTTTGTTGTGAATATAAATAATGACAAATAATTCCAGTGTACGCTCAGGAAAAAAAAAATCTTTTGAAATTTCTGCTGTGCTTCTAGTGTTCTATTATTGGTGATGAAAGCCTGTATGTTTGTATGAGCAAACAGACAAGTGCTTACACCGAGATGCCCTGAAGTTAGCGTTCTGGATGTATTTTGCCTGATTGGTTTTATATTTATTTTACTACTCTTGCAAATCACAGAGTAGTTGCAAGTCAGAATACAAGGTTACAGGTACTAAAGTATGCCACTGAGCTTATGGGTTTAAAATACGACACCCAGAATTTTCTGTGCCACACAGTGGATGTTAATTGCCTGTGAGTGCTACCATAGGTCAAGTTTGCATGGTCAGTTATTTTGTGTCTTTGAGATATTTTGAATATCACAAACATATATTTGAGACACATCGTGTGTTTGAAGATGTTTATGGTGGTTTTCTGTGCGCATATCCAATATAAAAAAATATTTCACAAACAATAGCACTTTCTTGTTGCCCAGCTATCCACAAATGAACAACAAAATGGGAGAGTGTTTATCATTGTTGTTTCTTAAATTTGATGCGTTGCCTATTCATACGTGCTAGCTATTTTCTGATGTAGATGACCTGTTCTGTAAGCTGTAATTTCAGTTGCAGTCTTACCTCTGCAAAATAAGGTACTGGGCTAGAGGTAATTAAACTTCAACATTTTGAACATTTTTTAATTTTAGTGTCTCCTCCCTTTGAACATTCCTTAAAAACTACTGGATGTCAAGTTACACTGAAGTGAAAATGCATTTGGTGACCCAGGGGACAAGAGAACAACGGTGCTGCAGTGGTTAAAGCACAGATGGGTGATGTGGGACATGACAGGGCCCTCAGGGAGATGTCTGTGCCGTAATTGCCGTAAATTCCAGGTACAGCAGCTTGCAAAAAAGAAATCTGAAACTCCTTTCGATCATTCCTTTAAAAAAAAAAAAAAACAGTATTTGGTGAGTAAGCACAGAGTGATTTTTTAAGCTAAGTTATCAACCTGTGAGTGCTTAATGGGGTAAAGGGCTTTGGCTAGAGCACGCTGATGGGCATAGCTGTAATAGGCCAGGTGAAGAAGAGGTAGAGTAGATGGCTACATGTGCTGACAATCTTTCTTTTTAATTTGGAGCCACCTGAAGGCAGTAACTAGCTGAATAATAACCCTATCCCCGTATGGTTTCTGCTCTTTCAGAGTAATAGTATGCAGAAAAAAACAGTCTACTTTTAGCTCTGGCTTCTGTTTGCCCCTTTGTGAGCCTGAGAACATTTCCTGTCTGCTTGGTGATGGGAAATGTAACCAAAACAGATGTAGGTGAGTGACATTTCTCATGCCCAGATTTCTGCTTTGGGTTTTCTGTACCAAGATGTTGCAACATGGAGGAAGGAGGCAGGAGAGAAACAGCAGGGGATCTTTAGAATGATTTGCAGCTAAGTCGTAGCTGTAGTATTTTACCATGTTGGCTTCTTAGCATGTATTGTATTTTAAATATATTTCTCATTTATAATTCTGTAGTCTACTGTTGCAAAGATCAGGTGAACATTGTCCTTAAAAATGCATGTAGTTTTCTGAGTGGCGCATTTTGAAATAAGGAGATTTGCTTTGATTTAGCATTTATACATAAACTCTGTACTTACAGTTTTCTCACTTCTGCTCCAGTATCTCCCCATAGTTTCCTTCCTGTCTGTTCCCTCGTTTCCTCTCTAAATTATAGATAGGAGGGAGCAACGATTTTCATAGAAAAGGTCTTCGCTTTTGGGGGATAATCTGTGGTTGTTTTAAGTAAGGCCAGAAGCTCACAAGGGTGTTGCTGAACATCAGATTGTATGACATGTGACTTTAAGAAAAAACAAAACAAATTCAGCAGTGCTCAGCACCCTGCAATCTTGAGACACACAGCACCAGGAAAAAATGCCCATTCTGCTTGTTTTTCTAAGTAGGTTTTGTGCCAGATTATAGCCCTTGTCCTGCCTCTGTTAAAATAGGGTTTGTGATGCAAATTCATCCGTCATGCAAAGGGCAAGGTGCATTAAGGAAAAACAGACTGAGAATTTGTACTTAGGCTGTGTTTAGTATTGATAGTGCCCTAAATCATTGTGAACACAGGTTAGCACAGCAGTCTGCGAAGCAATATCAATATTGGCATCTTTGCTAGTGTCCGTTGCCCTGCTGAGTTCCTTAATTGCTTTAATGAGAGAATGTGAAGACAGGCAATGCTTTCAGAAGAATTTGGGAAGGAGAAAGTCAGGTCACCTCCTTTTCTGACCTATCCAAACAGATATCCATGTACTTGCTGGAGATGAGAATTCAGGGTTATGGATTTTTGAAGGCACAAGGGCAGAAAGCACTTGGACCTTCATTTCTGTGAGAAGTTGTACTGATTGTTTTTCTGTTTGGAAATAAACAAAAAAAAACCCAAACCCTTCAGTCCCTTAGCTTAACTGTAGGAAATAAAGTCTAGGCAGTTCTTCTACTTTTTGGCACTTCTACCTTCGGCTTGCTCTGTGTTCTGGTTCAGTGGAGCAGGAGGAGACGTAATCATACAGGAAAGCTTCGGATTCTCCTTACCTGGGGGTCTGAAGGGAGAAAGATGCATCATGGGTGAATGGGTTCTTGAAACACCAGCCGCTATAGGAATGCAGTCCTCAATGCTGAACGCTGCTTTAGGACCTTAGGAGTTAACCTTCCTGTCCCCTAGTGGATTTCAGACCCTGCACAAGTCCGTTGCCCATCCTTGTATAGGCACAAACAACAGTTCAATAGCTTCTGGAGATGCTGGGGAGATCTGGCACCTGTATTAAACTAGAGGTCTGCTTTGATGGTGGGCAGAAGGTTACAAAGGTAAGTGTGCCTAGGATTATTCTTTGGCACAGAGGACACATGGCAGCCCATCTCCAAATGAAGGTGGCCACATCCAAGCTGCATGGTGGGATTTATCTCTGGGCTGATATTTTTTCTCTGTGGTGCAGGGGAGACTGCCAGCAAGTCTGTGCAAACCTGTACTGAGGACTAGTCTGTAGAGACGATTCAGGTCTAACGTCCTGGATGGTTTCTTGACATTAATTTACTGATGTAGAGGTGTCCAAACAGGAATGTCTGGCCGTTTATCTGCAGTTATCCTATTTATCGAAGATCAGCACTCCAACTAGTGCATTTCAGGCATTTGGGAATTCATTTTATCTTAGCAGTGCTGAAAACTTTGTTATGCTTTTGCATTAGCATGACACCCGTGTTACTTTTACAACTCTCTCGAAAAACGGAGGAAGCAGCCTTAAGCAAATGTAACAGTGGCCTCATTCTATGAGGATCTGTGACGATGGGAGCGAAAGAGCTTGCCTTTTCCCCGAGGTATTTTTTGTCCTTCCTTTAAGATTTCAGGGGATGATAGTGAGTACTTTTCACTGTAAGACAGTGCATGCATGGGTGTGTCTATCTGTCTATCATACATACATGTGTCGCTCACTATATGTGGGCACACACATATACATACATTACCCATTTGTAGGGAAGGTCTGTAGCTATGTATATGGGTTTTGGGTGGCTGCTATTGAGTGATAGTGACAGGTCATGTGGATGCTGGGGCTCAGACCCAGCAGGAGGCAGTGCATGTGCATCTCTGGCATTAACACAATCGACATCCGCTCAGCAGAAGGGTGGCCAGGCCTTTCCTTAGGAAACATATGCCAAAACTATTATCAGAGACAACGTCATAGCCTACAGCAAACTGGACAGGATGTTAATGAAGAGGGAATTGTGGAGGAAAGAATCTGAGCACATCCCATGTTATCGAAACAAAATGCTGAATAAACAGATTATTTCCATAATCAGCAATCCTGGTATTTTGATCTTTATCAGGTTTATGCTGTTACATTTTTCATTACTTAGTTGATATGAGTCTGGGGGCTTTTTAAAGGGCATAAATAAATAAATAAATGCAAACATCTGGGAGGCTATAAAAGACACTGCAGACCCAGGACAGCTCATTATTTCTCCTTGACGAAGAAATCTCTGGTGCATCCTGTGATGTCTGTGACAGTGTGTAATGAGGCACTTCACCGTGTCAAGCCCAGAGTCATAATTCTGTCTTATCTGCTGCAATAATGAGACTTCTTGAACTACTGAACTCAGCGGAAGTTATAGTGTTATATAGGTAAAGAAAATGTCTTGTGTTTTGCAACTATTTACAACAGGTGGAGGCCAGAGAATTCAGTTATTTTTTTCCTTGAGGACCAGAATGTACCAGAAGTTGAACTTAGAAACTGAGGTCTATTGATGATTCTAACTGTGTTTGCCACTAATATTTGGCAGGTCTCTTCTGTAGTCCTTGATCGGCAGTTGCTCTTTCACTTCTAGTTGTGCGTTTTTCTCTGTTCTTCTTCCCACCCCTCTGCCCTCCCCTGAAAGTTTCCCAAACAATGAGACCCTGACACCAAGGCTTAACTTGTGAATTTGGAGGCACATTCAGGAGGTGACTATATTTATCTACAGTGGTGGCTGCAAAGCCTATCTAGTCTCAGCAGACTTCTGGACAAAAAGAAAAGCGTTTCATGGGATATTTTCAAAGGAGTATCAATATAAAAATGCCTATTGTTGGTGGTCGTTCTGCAGAAGAGGGCAAATGGTTTATTGCATGTGATAGCTGAAACAAATACCTTTGGGATAACAGCTGCCATATAAAGTAAATTTTTTTATTGTGGTTTTAGAAAGCAAATAACCAAAATAATATCACGTTTTTTTTTTTTTTCCTGATATGCCAAGTGTTTAAAGGTTGCATTTTTGAGCATTGATCAGAATTTCATCATTAACATTTGTATGATGTCCCATGAAATGTTAGGTTGGTTATCTGTTTATTCTTAAAGCTAATTAAATACGTCCAAAGCCAGTGCAAGTTTGTCTTACAGTAAGTTCTCAGCTGCCTTTTCTTCACGAGACAATGAAGGTATTTTTCCCCACATCTTCACTAACAGGCGGTAACTAAAATGAGGTAAGCTGCAGTTGTAATCTGAGTTATCAGGATGACGTGGCCCTTGGCCTCTTGGCAAAGTGTTCACAAACTCCCTTGTCTTTGTTACAGTTTTACTAAATGTCAGCTCCTGTGTGCTAAGAATAGACCTTGCTGCCTGCTGCCCCGACAAGACGGACCTCAGCCCTGACCCGCAGCTTGCCTTTCCTGGGGTGCAGAGAGACCCACTGGGAAGGGGCCACCCAAGATGTTTTTGTGTTTTACATTTTTTCTTAAACTTTCCTTTGCAGGACAAATGTTTCTAGATAGCAGACACTTAAGAAGGGGAGAAGTTGGATGTGATCTGTTTGTTTGTGTACCATATCATTCTTCCAGATGACCTAGTTTAGGATTCTAATGAGATCTGAAGACTGGAGTATTGAAAATGTTGTTTGTGAGAGCCTATGTGCCCGAACAATATGGGGTAAAATCATCTTAATGAGATGCTAGATCATTTGCGAAGTGCATCTCTCAGTAAATATAGTGGATTTATCTTTCTTAAGAGGAACATAATAGGTCTCTCCCAGGAATGCGCTTTTGTAAGGTTGGAAGAAAATAAAGTAGAGGTTTTGGCAATTTTCTGTAATCCTTTACGGTTGTAGCGATCATCTTTACACAGTTGTTATTGCCAGCCTGCTCCAGATTGATGCGTAGTGGTGGAACATTGAACAAAAAACTTCTGCAGTTCTCTGGAGATAAAATAACTCTTCTTTGTTTTAGGAAAATCAGCTCGGAGATGTCATTTTATTATTGTAAACCAAGATCCAGAACCTGAAAGAGTCCAAAATAGTACTGTAGCTTCCAGCTAAAATCAAGACCTGTCAGGTGGTATCACATCCACTCCCCTTTCTGCTTTATTTGACCCAAGAGGAAATTTGTTGTAATGCTTGCTAACCTTTACTGAACAAGAGTAGTGACTTAGTAAACATGATTTTTTCCCTGGGGATCTTTACTGCCTGGTATAGGTTTGGGCAAGGTTTCCCTCTTGACATTTTTCTACCCATGTCCAGAGTCTTCCAAGGAACTCATCAGAAGCTCTCAAGGAGATAAATTGCATTGGAGTTTCTCTGGAAGAAGCACAATATTTATGGAGCAGAGCCTGAGCAAAACAGTCACAGTACATATAAACCAATGAGAAAGGCAGTTTTTTACGGTTCTGAATTTGTAAGAGGACTCTCATAAACCTGATGAGTTTTCATTATCTCATTATTTACAGGGAAAAAGCAAATTTGTGGATGATGGATAGGAAACAGAAAGTATTTTGCTTTTCCTTAATGCATCCTGCTAGTGAACTTGCACTGACTACAGGTCATGTTATAAAATGAATGTGTAAAAGATGAATGAGTAAAGGTTATTTACAGAAGGGAGGTTGACTTACTATATGTTTTTTTTATCCTAATTCTGGCTGATGACATCCTCTTCTTAACTTCATTGAGTTAAACCCTTGAATAACAATAACGGCATAATTAAGCAAACAAGCAGGTTTTCTCTTTGCATCTCTCACCTTTCTGTCCTTGCTCAGAGTGAAATTCACATTGCTCAGACCGAACACATGCTAGACTGTATTGATTTTCTCCTCTACATCCATCAACCAGAATAAACTCCATGTTCAAATAAAAAATATGCCTTCCCACCCAGGGAACGACATTACATTCCTTTTCACTTCCACACATGAAGAATTAGTTGTGCTAGTTTGTCTGCTGTGTCAGAACTGAAGAATATGTCGGCATTTCTTTGCAACACATGCAGCAACAGAAAGCTCTTTTCTTAATAGAACTCTTCCACTTTTTAATTGATTCACTACTTCCCGAGCCACTATAAAGAAACAACTCACTCTAAGGATATATTCTAGAAATACTAGTGATAGCTTATGTAATAGATTTGGAGGCTCTAAGAAATACAATAGCATCAGTAAAAGGGGTAAAAATTCAAATCTGAAGGTGTTCTGGCCTGACTGGTGGTATACACTTTCTTCTCCATAGGCCAGTGTTTTGAGACACATATACGTACGTGTGTGTGTAACAGGAAATAATTGAATATTCTTTTTGATTGATTAGATAAATGCAAGCTAATTCTCCATGGAAAGCTATGGTAATGAACATAAAGACATTATTTGTCAAATCATTCTAACTTAGTTTTGTATTAAACTCAGATTCAAGTCTGCATTTATACATGTAGAGCACATTTTGTTGCTCATTACTGCTTTGCTGTCATGCAAGTAGCACCCGTTCTTGTGCCATTATTAGAGAAGAGATTTATAGGAGCACAGGTCATTGTTATCCAAATAAGTTCATTGTTGTGATTTTAATACAGGAAAGTGAAATATTGTTAATATGTGACAGTTCAGTATTTTTAAATCATTCCCTTGGCTTGCAAAGAGCATAGTTCACTCTTCTGGGCCAAAGAGGTGACTTCATTCTGAATACATTGTGCCCAAGTCTTTATACATGATTTTAAAAGAGTTAGCAAACTGTGGAGATGGTTTTGTTGGTTTTCTTGACTTACCATACTGGAACTTCAAATACGGAACTGAAGAATTATTCTTTCCTATGATTCTTTCTTGATTATGAGATTACTCTAGAGATTATGAGAGCATTATTTTTATGGCATTCTTGTGAACAAGGCATGGGGTGATGCCTACTTTAATATTCATGTAAATAAATTTGGTGATTCCACCTGATCATTGACACAAGTCAGACTTAGTTTAACGTTCTCCTCCATAACATTTCTAGCCTACGGTTTGAAGGAGTGACATATAGAAAACTTCAGCTATCAGATTCTGACTAGTCGAGAATTCTGGTTTGCATCCCGTTATCTATATCTTCCTGTATTGATTAAGATTCATTTCCTATTGTGTTATAAATTGATCAGCATAAGATATACACTGCATAAACCGTAAAAGACTTTTTAGTATATGTGTTAGCTAAAACAAGTTAACAGCACGCTTTTAAATCATAGTCTGTACAAAGCACTATTCCACATTTATTGGTGTACAAATAATTTTACTTCTGTTCTTGAATGCTCAGCCTGCCATTGGCCCATCAACTTGTCCTCTTTTGAATTCATTGTCTAATGAATAATTTTGATCCCCATGCGTCCACCGGAAGAACAGTGTCTGTGCTTTTAGTGCTGTGTTGGTTCTACAGTGTTGGTAAGTGGAAAGTAATAAAACAGAGTCCTATGCCGGTGAATTTAAAAAAAAAAAAAAAAAAAAAAAAAAAAAAAGAAAAAAGAAATTANAGATTTCCCTGCTTGCAAAAGATACCATTTTAAAATTTTCCTGGAAAATCGTTCTGAGCTTGTGGTGTCTTGGTAACAGTAGTATTCACAACGCACAGCCTGTTTTCATTAATTAGACATGCATAGCATGTACATTATATTTATTGCTGAACAGCATACTACTATCCGTTCTACACAGATTTTGTATTCTTACAAAATATGACATAGTGTATTGTTCTGTATTTTGTGGCAAACTTACACTGGTATAAAAGCACTACTGCTTCAACCTAGAATTTGTTTCTTACAGGTGATATTTCTGTCCCCCTCCCTGTTCCTTCGAATGGTATTTAAAAGCCTCTGTAATTACAAGGGGATACAAAACAGGTATTAGAAGGGAAAATGAAGCAGGAGATATGATACTGGTTTGTACTAAGGGCTAATTATGCATCTAAGAGCTGGATCTTGGCAGTAAAATACCTTAAGTCCTGAGGGAAGTTTTGTAAATCTTGTTGATTTATAATGTTTGATACACTGAAAAGAAGGAATCCTGCCTAGCACGGTGCATTGGAATGCTGATGGCCCTTTACAAATCAGAATACAACGTATGTTAAGGACTGAAAACTAATTTTTCTA
Source organism: Alectura lathami (assembly GCA_013399715.1). Lineage (NCBI taxonomy): Eukaryota > Metazoa > Chordata > Aves > Galliformes > Megapodiidae > Alectura > Alectura lathami. The sequence continues at coordinate 129,655 of VXAV01005162.1, forward strand.
TCGATACAAATGCACTGTTGTTGAATAGTGGTAATAATTAACCCATGAAGAATAAGAAGAGCTGAACAAAAAAAAAATCTTTGTTTTCCCCTGAAAGAACATGACTTGAATATACTTGCTGGTCATAGAGTGTTATCGACATGACTCTTAGTAACAGTGAAAATCACATCTCACTTTGATTGTAGAAGACCATCTTTCTAATTGCCTTTCCAGATTCCCAAAGTAGGAAGGGACTCAAATGCAAATGTAACAATCAGAAAAGTTCTGATTTCTAAGGATAAAAGAGAGCTTCTTTGAACACAGATAACCTGTTCAACTGTGTGGGTAGGAGATTTTGGTCAGTTACATTGTTTTGACTTTTCCATCATGCTGAGTTAATTTGTTAAAATTAGGAGGGAAAGGAAATAGCTAAAAATGTAAACGGCAGCAAATAAGTACAAGACTGTAGTCTGCTGTGACTGGGGGATGTTATGGAAAGTGTGAATTAGAAGCATTAGGGGTTTTCTGTCAAATAATGTACCAAAAATCTTATAGGAGCAAAAATAAAGGATATATGACTCAATGATAAACCCCATGGTTACCCATATGTCTGAGATACCATTCTGGCCCTGGAGGGGATGCAGTAATTTGAGCAGAGGCCTTTTGAGTAGTACCTAATAACAATACATTTGTAACTGGCTGGTCAGTGCTCTGAGAAAGTGCAGGATACGTGTGTGTAAGTGTCACAAGGAGAAAAAAAAAAAAAAAA
>VXAV01005162.1:132080-151572 GCA_013399715.1 Alectura lathami
TAGTGATCTGCTCAAAGTACCATCTGTCCTCCACAGAAGCTGTGTGTGTTCCTTCACCATCCCAGTTTGTCTCATCCTTTAAAAAGTGAGAAGCATAGGTCTTGTGGAACTCAATATCCTTTTCAGCATTTGCCCTATTCATTGTAGTAATAACCCTTAACTGGCACCTTGAAGAGAATTTCCTTGGTATTCTGGAAGATTACTGTAAATATTAATGGCAGGTACACATTGTACGCTGTCGGCAGCCCAATAGGCCCAATAACATGCAGTTCAGAAACTGTGAGCATTGTACTCTGTCTTGCCCAGTATTTTCCCATAGGCCCTTTTTCAAGCCGGAGCTGAAGTGTTTGTTGTTTCTAAAAACAATTTACAATTGTTTNTTAGTTATCTGCAACCTGTCATTTTGCAGTGACTTTACTGGACAGCTAGAAGGCCAGAGAATAAACTTCCAAAAGCAAACACGTGATGTTGGCGAGAGGTATCAAAATTAAAGCTGATGCAGCAAAGTCTGTTTAGAAATGGGACTTATGGTTCTTTTGGCAATTTCACCTTTACTCTTTTAACAAGGCTAAAATTGGAAAGGGATCAGTATAGTTCAGTATGATTCTGGCTCAGTTTTAGATATTTATCAGGCTCTCAGAGAATTTTATAGTTTTTGACTTCATGGAGGATGATATTTTGCTGGAGAATGATTGTTTTAAAAGTGAAAAGGCAAAAAGCGTATGTAGTTCTGTTTGTGTATCCAGTCTCCTTTAAAATTTCAGTCCTGTGGGTAGTACATTATCAGACTGATTCCAGTTTCCTGTTTATATAGGGTCTGGCTTTGATGCGAGTACAACAGATTAAGAAGCCAGAGCAGAGTTCCTGTTTTAGTAATTTCTCATTAGGATGTATATAAGCCCAGTGACACTGTGCTGACAATTATTAAAAACATCAGAGCAGTGAGCACATACTTTTCATCAGTACCAAAGATTTAAAGGCATACCACCTGAGCAGCAGCCCCACTGCTTCACCTTTGATCCAAGCTACAGATTTGAAAGAAATTTTGCATACATGTGCTAAAAAGATCATTCTGGAAAGGCTTGATATTTCTATGAAAGAGAATTTAAGTAAATAACTCCTGAATTAAAATAAATCCCCCAGTTTTTGGAGTTTGTAATTTATTGACCAAAGTGATCTGAAAACTGTTAATAGGCTTTTCTGGGAACTTGTTGAGTTGCTAAGGTGTTACACTTTACCTACTGTTCCTGTATCTTTAGCAAAGCTCCTTGCCATTGTGTCTTGCTATGGCTTTGACTGATAAATTATAGTCCTACTCAGTACAGAGCTGTTCCTCCCTATGTAATGGATCCAGGACACAGTGACCTGTTACCCTGACTCTTGCCAATATTCTAATGCTTTGTATGGCAGCCCAGAATTTTTGTGCCAGTGTGAAATTCTGTCCCTTCACTGAGACATCACCCACTGAGTGATGTTCTGTCAACGTCTTCTGTTGTAGCCGTACATCTCCAGCAAGCAGTCTGCAAGCCAAGCAGTCATTGATGTGATACAGAAACAATTTGGAGAATTGCAGCAAATATGCTTGGTCAAAGAGAAACAGCAGAAAACCACTTACTGTATGTAGAAATAAATAAAAATATGCATATCAATATAATTCCTTGTGTTTCTAAATAAACATAAATAGCCCAAGTTACTAGGTGTTAGGTGGTATTGCCACAAAAGAAATTGCAGAAATTCAGAGTACACCTGTGATGAACTCTGCAAGAAGTCCCAGCAATTTGGCAGTTCGTACAGACAGGTCAGACAACGTTTGTTTTCCTCTGTGGTTTCTCTTTGAAAAAGGATTTGGATGACCCTGGTCATCTACATCACCTTTTCCTGCATTACTTTTCCAATGTACTAAAATGTGTACTTGTAATAGGACTTGTCTGTAATAAGTATCTGTCCCAGATAAAGCTGGAAAATTGCCGCAATTCTTTTCCCCAGCAATGCTGTAAAAGTCAAGAGAGCAATTCAAAGTGATTACTCTTTCCAAGCTATGCATTGCTAGCAAGTTTGCTGGTCTCGTAGTTTAACTGGTATGTGAACTTATCACACCGTTTCCGCTGTATGAGTTGTTTGTGTCTTACAATTCCCCTGTTATTTTCTCTTTTGCCTTCTTTGGGAATAATATTAGGTTTTATTATTGGGAATATATTATTAGGAATAATATTGTATTATTAGGAATAATAAATATGCGTAAACATGTTGGGTAAGCATATCCATTATATGCAATATCATTCCAGTACCAGTATCTGCAGTTATCAAACTGCAGCATGATTCCAATAACAGAAAGCTTATACTTAACAGCTATTGCAAAAATCTCGTCACTGCCTATTTATGTTTGAAGTATATAGAGCTGGCAAGATTTAATTTCTGCTCCGATGTATGTTTATCGTGTTACTGACTTTTTCTTCCTTTCTGCTACTTACGGTTGTGTAACTTACATTTACTTAATGATCCAGAATGTCTAGAAAATAGGAAAAAAAAATTATCTGCTATTGGAATTCTGTTGGAGCACTCCTGTTGGATGAGAGTTAGATGTCAAATATTAAAACTAGATAAGATCCAGTTTGTCATAATCATAGAATCATAGAATGGTTTGGGTTGGAAGGGACCTCAAAGATCATCTAGTTCCAGCCCCCCTCAAACTAGGACCTTCACCTAATAAGGTGCATATATGCATATTGAAACTGCTGAATTTAGTGGCAGACTGTGATATTCTTATATTAGTTTTGAAGCTATTGGTTCTTGCAAAAAGAACTTAGAATTAAGGTAGTTTCTTAAGCTCAGCTCTCTCAGCTCTGCTATCTTAGTGAGATGTCATGAGAATTCTGTCATGGAAGCTTGCTTCTCTTCTCCTACCCCCAGTAAAATCAGGGCAATCCAGCTTGCTTTCTCAAAAGATGTGCTGTAATACATGATTTCAGTTGAAATCTTGTATTCAGCTATGTAATCTCTTTAGCCTGTGGAGTATTCGGTATAGCTAAAGAATCTCTGTCAGCAAGTCAGGTTATTGAATTCTTAACAGGCTATTCATTGATAGGGCTGAGAATACAATATATTGCCCAGTAAAAAGCCTGTATAATTTCTAAATTTATTATTGCTAAAATCCTGGGATTTTGATTTTACTCTTCTTTGAATGTCACATTGCTAAACTGATAGGTAAGAAACTTGTAAAGTGACTGATTACGGAGCCAAATGCTTCTCGAGGCAAATCCTTATATCTTCTGTGCATTGCACAAGTACATTCATAGGGGTTAATTCCTTAGAGGGGTTTTAAACTTTATAAGGATGTCTAATAGGACTTAGAAGCTGTAAAGTTGGCTAACACAGTTTATAGCCTACTTGGATGGGTATGGTCTATATTCTTTCCCAGGCCAAGGTCAGTGGTTTAAATGCTGCTGTAAAAACAGTTTGTGAATAACTACAAAAGATACCTGCTGACTGGGATGAAGCGTTTTTGATGGCTGGCATTTGTAAAGGAAATTTTTAGAGCTGGGGCAGAGAAGTTTTCATAAGAGAGTTTCTGCCAGAATTAGACCATAGCTCTTGAATTTGGAAAGGGTGTTTTTTTTTGTTTGTTTTTTTGGTTGTTTCTGTTTGTTTTCCAAATTGCTTTCTGGCAGCATCAAGATTTCTTTTTCCTAGCTGAGAGGTAAGAAATGATGATGAAAAAAGGACATCTACTCTCCTTGATTGTTTGGGCTAGTGTCTCTGGATGCAGAATGTGAATTCTTTTTTCTGAACCGGATAGTACACAATTTCTGCTTGCAGCCACTTACTGGTAGAGCTACCGTAGCCATGAGACCTCTTAACAGTGTCTGTGACGGTCCAGTAACTGCTCGTAAAAGAAATGGAAATGTCATGAGCCAATTACTACCACTAAATGACATGCTGAGACAAGACCCTACCTGTGTTCCAAAAACATAATGAGGTGGGTGTTTGAATTTTGAAAACCCCATGGTTACCTGGCTTAATTACCTACTGTCCATCTCCTGCTGGAGGAGCCATGGGGCTGGGCTTGTCTTGTCCTCATGGAGTGCCTGCAGGCATTGCTGCCACTGTTCAGAAGCAGCTGCACTGCTGCAAAACTGGAGTTTTGCTCATTTCCTTTCTGTTCCGGTTGCAATGGTGGAAGCAAAGATGAACCTGTGCAATTAGATGGAGTGACTTCAATGTGAAGAAGCTGCATGAATAGTCCATTGCAGCAGGCTTGCACAATGGGGTGATGTTTGTATCTCATCAGCATCCCCATGGAGAGACACTTGTGTTACTTCCTTCTCAGTGTCTCTGTGAGACTTGCTGAGGAGAAGGTGGTGGTTCCCAAGCTTCTGTGCTCTCTGAGTCCTTGCAAAGGTGCTCAGTGCAGCTCCTTGTCCCTTCAGCAGCGACAAACTTCTGCTCCTACATCACAGACATGTGCAGTGTTTACTGTGATCCCTCTTTTCATGCAGAACTTCTATATCACAGCAATGTGCACGTCATAAAACTTGAAGATGAGCAAATAGATTGTGTGCATGGCTGAGCACGTGGAAATGGAGCAGCCGGCAGGTAGGAAGCACAGCTTTGTCAGCAGTACCATGAACCACCACCAAGACTTAAAGGGGTTGCTCCAGGTCTTATGGGCCACTGCTGCCTGAGTGGATTTAGCTGCACATGATACGGGATCTTCCCATCAATCAGTCATTGTATCTTCAATATGACATAAGTAAAATAAATAAAATACTGATTAAAAAAAGAAAGCCCATTCACAACAACATGCCACCTCTGTTTTTAACAATGGGATAGCAAAAGTTTACAGTGGTGCTTTTCTAGTCCATGGGAGCTGTTACTCAAGAACAATGTCAAGCAATTGCAATTTTACTGTTTCAGGAGAAAAAAGTAACCCAGCCCAAATAAACTGCTCCTAGAAGAAGAGAAAATAGTTTAACGTTTAAAATAGCATTTTGAAAAAATAAATAATTCCAAAGTCTTATCATTCTCCTGCAAAATATCAGTAGCTCTTTTATTTTTTATTTTAGCAGGGCTAAGGCCCTTTTCTCCCCACATCACCCTCTTTCCAAATACAAGTGGCTGGAGTAGCTGGGAGAGTTCTGCAAACTACTCCGTTACTTTCGGGCACATTCAGTCCTCAGTTTTTTGTGTGTCCTGAACAGCTTCAGTTTTGAGCTTCAAGCTGTTGCATGTGTCATTACCATTTTAGAAATAGATGTGACAAATAATAGATACTTCATTGGTGATAGTTACTGGAGTTTGTTGCAGTGCAGTTATAGGTGCAAGGTTACAATTTTGCTTACTGTGAAGTATTCAAAGGCTGAGTTGCAAGTGATAGTTGGGATACAAAACAGGGCTTTTTTTTTGGCTTTGCTGACTTTTTCTGTAGGCCACTAAAGGAATTTGGCAGTGTTTGTGTATCGTTTTTGGAATATGTCAAAACTTCCTAAAGCACATGTTTTCCAGATGCTAAAATGAAGATGCCTAGGGTTTGGGGTTTTTATTTTTATCCAGCAGCAGAGCCCTTGGAACTAGTGACATTCAATCAATAAGCCACATTTGCTCTTTTCAAGGTACTTATAAGAGTATTATGCAGAGAAAAGAACTGGGGAATTGTTGACACAGCTCCTAATGCCAAGCACACTGGGCTGGAATAAGCAGAGCTGACTCCAAAGAGAAATTAAAAAAAGAGTTGACTCCCTGCCTCTAATCAGTAAGCAGTACTGTGAACCCTGTGAGCATGGAATAATCCATAACAAGAGCTTGTGTTGAAACAACTGTTTGGAGAACTGCATGGAATTAAGGTATTTCATCTCTCGAGAGGCTGCTCATTTGTAAGATGTATGTTTTGCTCTGCTTGGAAGCATGTACGTTGCCCTCAGTGATACCGTGCTGCACGGTATTTGTCATGTTTTCTGGGAAAGTTTACTTTAGCAACTTTTAACCACGGACAAATATCAAACGCATTCTGTGACTGAACTTTGGATTTGCCTTAGATACCAGCACTTTAAGTTCTAGACAAGAAACTATGTAAAGCTTTCCAATGGCCCTTAGAGGAAACCACAGGCTGCTTCTTGAGCCGGCTGTATGAGGCGGTGCTCCAAGGGACTGGGACCCTTCGCCGAGCTCCCCTGGATTTTTGTGGTACGGGCAGGGCCGGCTCTACCCCGTGCGGCAGCCAGCTGAAGTCAGCCCTCGTGCTCTGTCACGGTTCAAAGCCAGCAGGGCTGTCATCATCACTTGGCGCACCCACGGGGTAACGCGAGGACAGGCGGAGGCTGCCAGAGCCTTCCCGGGGCTGAACTCTCCCAGGTCACTGTGGCGCGGCTGGGGTTGGCCCAGGCAAAGTCAGCAGGGACGTGGCTCCAGTGGGCTCAGGGTAGCGCTGGTGGCTCGCAGGGCCAAGGGCTGGCCCCTTTTACCTGCAGCTTTTATCTGAGCTGAGGCTCTGATGCTACTATTGCAAAGTTTATATCCACGTTTGAAGTGAAAGTTTACACACGTGCTCCATGTGTGGGCTTAAAAGAAGCTGTGCTCAAAGTTCACCTTTGCTGCAATTGCTCAAAGTGATAAAAATCCAGCACAAACATTTTGAGTTCCCATAATCTTTGTAGCCCATATATTATTGAAAGTAAACGTATCTTACTGAGAGTCCGGGTTCAACACATTGCATGAAATGTTGATCTAAACCTTTAAGTAAAAGGAACAGTTTCTCTCCTCCAGCACATCTGTACTATTTGATCAAGAATGTAGAAATAGCTGTATGCACACACATACATGGCCCTATGTGATTGTGTGGCCACATCAAACCTTTAAGCATTCACCAGCGACTCCATTATGGGCAGGCTCAGCTGGGATGTGCTGCTTCTTTGACAGTGCTGGCTAGCAGTGCCTTGATTAATATTGATACTCCAAGGAATTGAATAGAATTAAAAAAAAAAAAAAATCCGATGGAGCAAGAAAATTATTTTTACAATAAAGAGGACTGAAATGAACATGCTTATTACCATGCCTCTCAATTGCACAGAGACCAAAAGAGAGAGAGTGCTTCTTCTCTTCCACCTTGCTCTGCATATTTTGTCATTACGATGCAGAGCTGTCACGACGGCTGTCTCCTGGTTATGATTTCCAAATCCCAGCTGATGATTAATACCGTGGGCTCAGACAATTGTAAAAGGCCCGTGCGGTAGCTGCACACATTTGTCACACTGCTCTAGCAGTAATGATGTGCATTGCAATGTGAAGTGGTGTGGAGGGAAGAAGGCAACAATGGGTGAGGGAGAGAAAGAACGAGGGTTCCATGCAAGAAATACTTTTCTCATATGTTTTCCCTATTTGTCAGGTCAGCGATTGGACAGGTTTAACTAGCAAGCCTGTCACATACCTTGTATTTCTGTGGCACTGTTAAAAATCACCCTAAAGCCTCCTGTAGTCAAGTGAGGAGATCAAAAATCAAGGACTGATAAGTTCTCAAATAAAGAGGAGGAAGGGACAAGGTGCAGAATCTTATTCAGGTTTACGCTTGATGCTTACCTTTGTTAGGGAAAGAATGCCTCTGGGCTGACTGCATTCTGTCCCACACCAGCTTCAAGGGGGCAGTGTAGGTGTGCTTGGTGGCAAGCTCAATCAGCAAACCTACGGCTGTGTGCTCAGCTACGTAAGCGTCATCATGAGTAGAGAATGTATGAGTGATTCCTGAAAGTAATAGGGGATCCCTGGTACTCCTGGTCCTGTTTTCTAGGACTGCTCTGCTCTTTTCTTCTTTCACCCCTTCTCATCTGCTCTATGCATACCTGCCTTTGGGTATTTTCTCTTCCACCATACTGTTCACCCATCTCATCTTACAGTCCCCTTTCAATCTCAGGGCCTTTCTTGTGGCTATCTGGGCCCTTCTCTCTAATTTAGGCAAAATCATTTGCAAAGTTCTAGTGCACAGATTATTGTCCAAATGTCCAAGCCTCCTGCACACAGACATGGGTTTGGAGGACCTGTATACACACTGGTGTGCAGTCTGGTGCATCATGGTGAGTGCACAGTACCCGGTGCTTGTGCTATTTATTATGTAAATTTATCTGTCTGGAAAATACGACGTCAGCCTCTTTTCGACTTGGATGCTGAGTGAGCTTGATATTTTTGAACAATACTGTTATGAGCTGTACCCTTCCCCTTTGTCACCGAGGATGTTTGCACAGATTTAAGCATTGTTTTTGTTTTGGCAGCAGCCAAATGCTTGGAGCAGGAAGCGGCTGCACCCTGATGGCTGTCATTTCCCCTTCGTGCGACTCCTGTTTACTGCCAGCTGCTTTCTTACAGACACATCATGGCCTTTGATACGACAGGGCCCCGCCGCTGACTCACAGCTAGTAAGCTTTCTGTGACTGTCTGTTTGCTTGTGCTGTTCTCCACAAGTGATAAGGTCAACCTCAAAAATAAAAACATAAAAAAAAAAGAAATTGTAGGCTCTTTCACAATCCTCTGCTTGGATTATGGGACAAATGGGATGTACGTTCCCACTGAGTCAGTGAAAGGCAAGGAGTGAGGATGTCTGGGAATATCTCAAGGGGATGTGGGGAGATGGGCAGGCCTCTGATGCAAGAGCTTTTCCACAGCAGTGTGGAGGAGGTCCTGGCAGACAGACCTTTTGCCCAGCTGGGCATCTGTCCTCTTGGACCTGTGTCTGAATTTCCTCCTGCCACCATGCAAAAGCTTTCACTAAGTTCTGGTGCTTGATAAGTTGGGTTTTTTTATGCAGTGGAGCCCCACATGCATTCAGCAGTCTCTTTGTCCTTGTTTAATAGGGCTCCACTGTATTTGGAAATGAATTAAGGCATCTGAAAGGTTTGGCAGTTTCATTACAGAAGGACAGTCCAATCCAAATTAGTGTAACTCACTTAAAATTGAAGTAAAATGTTTTAAGGAGAGTGATCTGATAAATATTGGCTTAAGCTAATTGGATTTTCAATAGACAAATCACTGCATTTTTCCTTTTACTGAGTGCTCTAAAGGCTTCCACATCATCCTCTAGAGCACCACTCCCTGTGACTGAGCAGAGGTGGCTGAGTGTAGTCGCTCACTGAGCCTTCAGCCACTTCTGAGCACCTGAGGCCTCCGGCTCAGGGAGGCTGCTGCTGCTCTCCTTGTTACTGGAGGGCTGTCGCTGTTTTTCAGTGCACTCACACAGGTTTGCTAATCCTTATGCTCAGTGAAATGGGTGAAATCATTGGCAGGCTGCCACTGACCTCTCGGAAGGAAGGTGCTCACAGGGATAAGCACAGCATAAAGCCTCTTGTGTTACATATACAGTAGAATTTTTTTTTTTTTTTTTTTAAAGCAAAAGCAGTGTTCTTCTCCAGTTAAGGGGAACAGGAAACAGACCATGAAACAGACCTTTTCAAAGCCGACTTCTGTACTTCAGTAAGATACTAATTTCACATCGATAGGACGTAGTAAATCTGAATGTTCTTTGCTATATAGTGGTATTTTTTTAAATATTATTATCCCCTAGTGAAAAAAAGGAACATAAGCAGAGATTCCTATAACATCGCCTAACGTGGAAGCACCACGATTTGATTCCATCCAAAACATGTTTTCTGAAAAGGGCGTGGATGCATTATTTTATTCCCAGAGCTAGTTGTAGAATTCCCATTTTGTGAATGTCAAAGCCAATGTCCTACAGAGAAGAGAGCTTCTCTTCTAAAATGTTTTCCTTAAGGTACAATAGCATACGGCCTGGAAGGTGGTGGTGAAGTGAAACTGCTTCTTGGTCATTAATGCTGAAAAGTTTGTATGAGCAGCAATAGTAAAAGAATATTTTAGTGTCTGTGCAGTATGAAATTGCATGTGGATGCACTTGGATAATACTGACAGTCACAATGTAAGTATGCAAATACCACCATATTCTTCCATCAGACTTTCCTGTGTGTGGAGTAATAGAGACGGAAAGTGGAGTGATGCTATAAAGAGTTGCTGAGCCATTTATTTTTCTAACATGAAATGTCCTGAAGCAAAGTATGTCTGGGGGATGTTTGTTCATTCTACTTAGGAGAGTCAGGAGTCGCCTGCATGGCTTAGGCATGTGGGTATGGCTTTTTTCAGGGCAGATTTGGTGTATCTCATATATGCTGGCTGGACCATCCCAAGTCCAGTACCCTAGCTGAAAAAAGCTTTAGTCAGTGCACTGCATTTCCATGCAGTTATGCTGATGTGCTTATTTTTTGTTACCTTTTGAATAGATAATTTAAAATTGCTCTCTGTAGAGATGTTCTCTGTGTCTGTCTGCCTATCAGTCTTTCTATCTGAATGCAGAAGTATTTGATTAGTGTGTTTAAAGTAATAAAGATGTCAACAGTAGTGTCACATTGATTGATGCTAATTATAAGTCTTTAACGGCTCCTCTGGTTTGGCCACTCTCCTTGCAGATTGTGATTTTATGGTTAAAATAATGCCCTGCTGTCCACAGACTCAGTCATAAATTGTGGTCTATCTTTCTTTAATGACTCCGTGTGCAGTGGTATAATCCCAATAACATACATTATCTTTGGTAAAAGGAAGGCAGTGATTTCCATAGAGGTGATGGATGGATTTATAGGGACTAGCTAACAGACTGGCTGGGATCACACCGGAGGCAAGGCTGATTGCTCTGCTTGTACACTGCCATAAGCAGAAATATTAGGCAGGGATTCTTGGATAACTGATGATCTTCATTCAGTCCCTCTCTTTCACTCCATACCATCAGTAAAACTTGAAGAAAATGCTGAGGTGGGAATCAAAGTCTCCTATCAAAAAACTATCCGCTTAGCATGATGCAGGACATCTGCATCAAAAAGCAGTGTAGGCTCCTGCTTTGAGGGCACCCTCTTTAAAGCATGTGACAAAATGGGTGACGAATGCATGTTCACCTTATGAAAGCACATTGCTACCAAGAGGAAAATGCTGCAGCTGGGGGGGTGTGGGAAACAAGGGACAGATCTTGCAATGTCTGGGAGAGTTTAAGCATTTTCCATTCGAATTCCATTCAAATGGCATTTCAGGGGACCGTGGAGGGTTGTGTGCAGGGATAGCCCCATACATGTGGATGCCTATCAAGTTGCATTGTCTCCATTTTTAAGTAGAATCACTACAGCAACTCTGACGCACCACCTTGCTGCTTTTGTCTACATGAATAGCACTTAGTGGCTCCAATGGGGCATGGAGGGTCCTGCAGTGCTGTGTGCAGATGGGACGGTGCTTGCGGATGCTTTCAGAGTGGTTTGTGCCCTATGGGGCCTGCTGTTTAGCCAGTGACTTTGGTTAAAAAGCAGCATGTTTCCTTAGTGTGAAGTAGTTAGGGATAAAAGTTAATCTGGAAAAGATGTCATCACAAAAAATAATTTGTTGGCACCCATGTGCTGGGCTTTACAGCCTGGTAGCTTGCTATAGTTGTATGATCCACAGTAATGAAGTCCAAGGAAATTATTACTGCCCGGTTTCTTTGTTAATTTATTTTGGAGGGATTAAGATGGACTCATAAAATTAATTCTGAGCAAAACTTTAGCGCAAATGATGTTGAAATATGTCACAAAAGTTCAAAGTGTTTGTTCAGTTGTTTAAACTGCCGGTTCCAGTTTTGCCTTCTGAGAGCAGACACACTGTACAGCTATTGCTGGGCTCACTGTTATCCCAGTAATACTGATTAACATTTGTTTATTAAGCTAGAAAGCAGTGCTGCCTTTTGACAGAACAGCAATACAAATATGTTTAAATGTAGCAAGAAAACCAACAACCAAAACTCCCCGAGGCCCAAGGAAAATCAGGATTTGCGTGAAGGGCTTTTAGTCACTTGCCACCAAACGTTCCTAGTATTCATTTTTCTGATCCCGACAGTGCAGCAGTATTCCTTTGCCATGCTGTGAAGTGCATGCTTCCAGAAGTCACATCAGCATCTGGCTGACTGATGATGAGCTTTGCAGGCAGTTACATTGGCAGATCTGGAGTTACTTCTGCTTCTGTCAGCAGAGATCTTCTCAATGGGTTGTCTGGAGCACGTTGTGTGAATGTTTGGGCGGTGATGGTGAGTTTGAGTCTATCTGTTGCTGATGGAGGTGATTTTATTTGTTTTAACTTTAAATTGGTGTGTTAAATTCAGTGCATTTTCATCTTCTGCCATGGCTGCTGGAGCTGGGTAATGCATCTATGTGAATCTTGCCCTGCCCTCAAATGGCAGAGTTCCCTTCTTCCCAGCCCCTGCCTGTCCTCCTCTTCTGCACAGGACTCAGTGGTAGCATGGGTCATTCTCTGTGAGGCGAGATGAATACACCATGTGCCAGGGACCTATCAGAAACATGTGTTTTGTGTAAGCACATCCTTTGGGCTGTGAGTGGAGGAGTCCCTCTAGTTGCACACATGCATGCTTGTGCGTAGAGATCAACCTATGCACAGAAACTTGCACTGACCGGAGGAGGTGGCAGTAGGGTTGTTTATTTTCTCTGAATTTGATCATTTCCTTTTTTTTTCCTTTTCTTTTTTTTTTTTTTTTCTTTTTTTTTTTTTTTTTTTTTTTTTTTTTAATTATAAATTTGCACTAGCTTATATATTTGAGAAGAATTTTTTTTTTTTTTTTTTTTTTTTAAAGAAAAGCCCTGAGGCTTCTCTTTAAAAATGCAGGTTAATCCTCTGCGGCTTTCAGAAGCATTTCTGTAGCATGCTACTAATTAAGATAAGGTTATCATTTCAAGTTATACCAGGAATGCAATTAGAGCTCTTACTAAGAACTGTAGCAATCAATTTTATACAAATTATTCAGACTCGGTAAGGTAGAATGCAGTTTTAATAGGACAAGAGAACACTGTGGTTTTATTAAATATAATATAGATTCAACTTACAGCTGAAAGCTGTATGTCCTCTCATTCAGCGGGAACCCATGTATCCTTTTCTAAAATCTTTTCTTAGGTAGAGTTAATTCAAACATTCTTTCTTTCCTTCTCTGTGTACAATTTAAATTGATTTTTTATCTTGAATAAAAAACCCTTAGAATGGAGGAGTTCTAAAACCAAAAATGAACATAAAGAAATGGTATTTTTACCAGATAGTATAAATTTTGCATGTACACATGGTTGTGAATTGATGTCAGATGACAATTTAGGATGTATGTGTATACAGTTATTTTCTACAGATCCTGTAGCCAGTGGATCAAATTAAGGCAATGTTGACATAGCTGGAGGAAGCAGAGGGGGCAGGAGAGTGGGTGTTGCTCCCACCAGGCACCTTCTGCATAGGCTAGGATGTTTCAGTATTTTTGATCTTTGGCCAAGCCTCAAAAAAGAAAAAAAAAAAAAAAATCATATGCTAGTGGGAGAACCATACTTCACTCACTTTCATATCTGTTTGTTTATTCATGAACATATACTGATTTTCCGAGAAACAGGGCGGGCCATAGACATGCAAACTGTAAAAGTATGCAGTTGTGGAAGGATTTCACAGTCTTCTGCATACAATGTGGTATTTTTATCTCAGTGCAGTGTCCTTCTGGCTCTATTTTCCAAGCAGAGAATGCTTGTCCTTTAGTTTTTCCTGGAACAGTCGTCTTTAACATAATTGCTTCTTGTTATCTCGCTCTGGTTGCCTCTTTCTTTTGGAGCTTTGCAAACTTCTATTCCTTGAGTTATGCTCAAGTTTTACAGATGCCCTTTCCTAAATTCTAAGATAAACTGTGGTTTATCTTGGGCTTAATAATATTAAAATTTGAATATTAGAACAATGACTGTTCCTCAAATGCAATTAGAAACTAAGCTAATTCAGCAGAAAGGCTTTTTCTAAGAGGAACCCCAAACATGGGAAGTGTGGGTGAATGAGATGCTCAGCCAACCCTAGATCTTCCATGTAACGAGTGTGATCATGGAATAAAATTATCTGTAACTGCAGATTAGAATGATTTGTGAAAATGCGTTAGATTATTTCTTGTTTCACTTTTTTTTTTCAGAGGAATTTTAAGACAGTTTAGTTTTCTATTTTTAATATCTTAAGGGTAGTATACAATTAACTCTGTTTTAAATTGTTCGATATGTGGGGCAATAGGAAATACATTCAGCTGTTTGTGTTTATCCAAGTCAGAGTCCTGTGCTTCCCAGTGCCCCTGTTATCTCTCTCTCTCTCTCCTTTTTTTTTTTTTTTTTTTTTTTTTTTCAAATCTGGTTCCATGCAGACATAAAAAAATNCTTAACCAGCCCCACTGACCTTGGGGTTTAAGGTATTGCTGTACTGATGTTTTGTAAGGGTGATACAGAGGGTAGTCTTCTGAGAATGGCTGGAGAGCAGCTCTGAAGAGAAGGATTTTGGGGTGTCAGTTGATGAAAAGCTCAACATGAGCCAACAATGTGTGCTTGCTGCCGAGAAAGTCAACTGCATCCTGGGCTGCATCAAGAGAAGTGTGACCAGCAGGGAGAGGGAGGTGATCCTGACCCTCTGCTCTGCTCTCGCGAGACCCCACCTGGAGAACCGCATCCAGTTCTGGGGCCCCCAACACAAGAAGGACATCGAGCTGTTGGAGGGGGTCCAGAGGAGGGCCACGAAGATGATCAGAAGGCTGGAGCGCCTCCTCTATGAAGGCAGGCTGAGAGAGCTGGGGTTGTTCAGCCTGGAGAAGAGAACACTCTGGGGGTACCTGATAGCGGCCTTCCAGTACCTGAAGGGGGCCTACAGGAGAGCTGGGGAGGGACTCTTCAGAAGGGCATGTAGTGATAGGACAAGGGGTAATGGCCATAAACTGGAAGAGGGGAGACTTAGGCTAAATATTAGGAAGAAATTCTTTCCTGTGAGGGTGGTGAGACACTGGCACAGATTGCCCAGAGAGGCTGTGGGTGCCCCCTCCCTGAAAGTGCTCAAGGCCAGGCTGGATGGGGCTCTGAGCAACCTGGTCTGGTGGGAGGTGTCCCTGCCCATGGCAGGGGGATTGGAACTGGATGATCTCTAAGGTTCCTTCCAACCCAGACTGGTCTATGATTCTATCTTGGGGCTGTTTTTCCTTTCAGCATGAAACTGGGAATGAAAATTCATTTCATCAGGAATATTGTTTGCCTTGAAGGACTACAGCATGAAAAGCCTGGTGGCTGTGTTTTTGCAGTTAATTTGATTATCAGCATGTGATATTGAGAGGGCAATAATGCGTCTTTCTGTAGACACAATTCACTTAATCTTAGCAACTGGAGAAGCTTGTGCTTGTGTTGGAGAAGGGTCTGTGCAGCATTCCCAGGCACCTTAGAATAACGTTTGCTTTTGATCTACAAGCATGGGAAACTGGGGCAAGAAAACAGCTGTATGGAAGTGGAAGGGTCTCTCTCATCAGTTAAGGGACTTCGAACCAGATGAACATCCACGGTACCCGGATGCATTTTTATATAGCTATGTATCTGAAAGTTGTTGCAGCTTATTGTCAGACTCCCAGCACCTGAAGTACTCATTTTAAATTGGTTATCCTAACACAAAGAACTGATGTTAGGACACTGTGGCCCGGCTGAGAGCTGATCTGTAGGACGGCCTGTTGCAGGCACAGTGAATGTGAGCATGTTGCTTGTTCTCACCGCTTGTTTTCTAATTACTATTATTATATTGTAAAAGAGCTTTCAAAGCAGTAATTCTAGGAAGGGATAGAATCTGTCATTCTTACTGATTTTGAAGCAATCTTGTCTCCTCCCATGCTAGTAGCTCCAGCAAGAATTTCTTACTGGGAAAATGTTTTCATGTTGCAGGCAAATGCCCTTTCATTTTATCAAAAGTTGGGAAATGGGCTGATATTTTCTCTCCTAAGAAATCAAGTTTGGTGAAGTGCAACAACAACTTGGCAATTGCTTTCAGTATAACCAGAAATACGCTTGCATTACGTGTATCCAGATGTTACCATATCTGAAGTTCAAATCCATTTAAGTCTGAAGAAGTGTTTTGTTGAGTTAAGGGAGAAAAGGCAGTAGGTGGCTTGAGTATGTTTTGTTTTAAACGTACACCCATAAATAAGGGTCATTTTTTATTGAGGTATTTTGATGAAGATAGTTGGATCAGGAAAGGATAGTTTACAAACAAAAACAACCCTGCTTTCATGGAGATCATCCTCTATAGTTTAGGGTTAGAAAGCTGTAATTAGGACCTGTGGCTAGAGAATCATGACCTCTAATAATGTATAAAACAAAGGACACACCACAGGTGCCCTTATTGTTCTCATTTCATTCTGACAGGAATTTACTTAATGCTTATTTGCAGCCAAATTATGAGTATGATCAGGTTGGAACGGATCTCGGTGGGGGAGTGACCACTGCAGAGCAATGAGACCAGGCTGTCAGGAGGGGCCTGTAGGTGGTGAAAGCTCTCTCACCTGCAGGGTTGTGTATACAGATACTATGTTCTACCAGCCTTGTTCAGGCTTATCAAGAGAAGGTTCATTAGCGGTCACAGGCTTCATTGTTACAGGGTATAAGCATACAGGTGAAGGTTACTTTGTCATATACAGAGCTGAAGAGAAATTGTGTTTACGGAAGGAATTCCTCTGTGCTAAATCTGGAAGGTTGGCCTTCATTAGCAATAAGGAAGGTATGTGGACTGATAGCATGGGTGAGTAATTGGTTTCTTTTCTTGTTTAACCTGCAGTAGAGGTTAGCTTGGTTAAAATGTATCTTAGCAATGTCCCACACTATTTAACATGGAAGTACTTATCAATACAAGCACAACAGAGCCTGTTTGTTGGGTTCAAATCTGTTTTTCTATTCTTGCTTATAAAGTGATGGATTTTGTTTTCATATATCATATTTAGCTGGTAATTCAGAAAGATTTATTTTGTGATGTTTTGAAATGCTCAAAAACACAGGACAGGATGCTAGTGATGAAGGAAAACAAATACTACAAAGCTGAATCGCGTTACAGATGTCTGAGTCAGAGGAATTGAATCAACTTTTAAATGGCAAATGAGAGCAGAAGACATTTTCAAACGACTTCTTGATGTTAGGTGTAAGACCAGGAAATACTCTTTCTGTTGACCATAATTATTTTTAGAGCTCGTCAGTTTTTCTTAATTTGTTTACAATTACTCACAGTTTGTTGACAATTAAACATATCTGCATTTCACAAATTAATAACATGCGTCTTTCACTTTCGTGTTGCTCAGCCAATATAACATCTGTACTCTGGATACTGTAGGCCTGATTCAGGAAATAAGTCTTTACCAGCAAAGACCATTAATGTTTGTGCTTATGTCATACTCAAGACAGTAGAATGTAAGCAAGTGCTTAGTACATGAGCTTAAATATATCAAATCTTAGTGTTTTATTTTTTCTTTTTTTTTTTCAAGTGTATTCTCAGATCTGTGCTCCAAAGAGAAACGTATTTTGTCATCAGCTAATGTATGCCTTATCTTACTGATCCACAATCTGATTAATCTTTGTCACATCCCCAGGAGATGGATGAAGGGCAGGCATTATCCTTGTTTTACGGACATGAAGCTGAAATATAGATACAGCAGTGTAGAGTCTCCACCAGTTTAGGGTATGCAGTGTCAGATACACTACGTGGTACTGCTGCATGACACTGTATGGCACAGCATCCATCAGCCTCAGTTGTTTGATGCAGAATCTCAGCTTGGGGACCTGGAGAGGAAAATTCACATTTAGAACGTGTGTACAGTTAGGTGATGTTGCAAGCCTCATGCAAGGGCAGAAAAGGTGGATTCCGTCCACTAAAAAAAATAGCTTTCCAAAGGAGGTTCAGGTTTAAAATAATAGTAATAATTAAAAAAATTACAACATGGGCAAAATTGGATTCATGTCTGAGGAGCCGCAACAAATAACACCATTATGTACAAGATAAATGCTTCTCAAATTCTGAGTTCTGGCTTCTGCTCTTGAAAGTGCTAATGTTTTACAAAGAAAGTATCAATAGAAATGTTGTTGTCTGGGGAGAAGTGTCTAGTGCTATTTTGCTGTAAGTTTAAAAAGTAAGGTAAAATAAAGCCAAGCAGAGCTTGGATTGAGGTTTGACAAATATAAGCAGCCGTTAAAAGACTGTGAGTGGGAGGCAGTGCTAATAATAAGTGATGCTGCTGGATTTTTCCCTATCTGTTCACTCACTATTCCAGCCAGGTATGCACACTGCATGTATGTATGCCAGGGTGTACTTGCATGTGTTCGTTGCACTGCCCAAACAGCTGAGTAACAAACACACCAAACACAGTTTGAATACACAGTTATTCTCACTTTAATGCTGTGCCTTCAGTCTCTGGAAGCAGCTTCTTGCTCCTGCAGTTTGGTTTTTAACCTATCACTTTTGGAGACGTGCCATACAATCTTTGTTTACAGTAACAAGCATGGAAAAACTGACTTCCTGACAGTAATGTTGAAGTCTAAGCTAAAACCACTCACAGGTGAAAAAACATAGTTCCTCCACTTTGAACTTGTAATGTGTTTCATGTAAAATACCCATCTAAAACTGGGCAGCCGACAAAAGGAAACCAGTCCCTTGCCCAAGACCAAATATTAACTGCTTTATCAGCAGTTTCACCAAGGAGGTGGTTCTAACATGTTCCTTTTTTTTTTTTTTTTTTTTNTAGCATGATTTATAATCATAAAACAAAACTCCATGGTTTTTTAATTTTTATATGGATATGATGCTAATTCTGTGAGCAGCTCTGGACCCTTCATAGCCTTCTAGCCATTGCATGTGCAGTTCTGACTGATCTCCATGTGGCCTCTTCATCACAGCTTTTTCTTGAGTTGTAATGTGAACTAGGATTTAGACGTTTGTATGGAGAATTGAAAGATTACACAACTTGCTTTTTTTCTGCCATTTGCGTCACCTTTCATAGCATTCTGTGTTCATCAGGCAGTAATAGTAGCTGTACAACTTTGTAGGGAACTTCGGATATTTATGTTAGGCATCTGTGTGTTCAGACTAGATTCTCTTCCTAAAGTGCACATTTACTAAACAAAGCATCTGAGTTTTGGAGTCAAAATCAAATTGTTACACAAAAGGAATATAAATCTGATAGAAGACATGGGGCCCAATTCCGTGGTCCTGTTTTTGGTCATGTAAGTTAAGTGATGTGTTTTGTAGCAATTAAATATTCCATAGTTATGTTGAAAGAGTGTTATTTTACACTGTCAGGAAGTTAGGAGGGAACAATACCATGAGTGGAAGTTGAACTAAGAGCAGGCTATATAAAGCATTGTGTGTTCATTATGAGTGTTTTAACACAGTTAACACAGTTCCAAATTCTCTATAGAAATCTTTTTTTTTTTTTTTTTTTTTTTTTTTTACATCCTTACAATAATTACAGTACTCTACCCTAGCTTATAACCTGACCCCTTTTATGCTGGAATATGCATCATGGCAGTTGCTTGTGAACTGCAAGAAGAATTTAGCCCCAGGACTAACTGAAATGGAGGAAACAATTAAGTCAAAATAATCGTAGAATCGTAGAATGGCTTGGGTTGGAAGGGACCTC
>VXAV01005164.1:45803-59049 GCA_013399715.1 Alectura lathami
AGCATGTCTTGTTTTCATGTACACTTTCCTGAATTAATTTTTCCATGCTGCGAACAAGGTTAGAGGAAGAATAAAAAAGGAGAAGGAGGAAAAAAAAATAATTTTTGCACACAGTACTACCATTCTCCTATACCTTATGTTGCTTCAAGGATCTGATTTCACAGCACTTAAGGATAGAGTAGACCATGAAACAGCTAATCTACTCTGAAAAGATTAAAAAAAAAAAAAAAAAAAAAAAAAANATAAAAGTAAACTAGCTGACAGTTTTGAATATTTGACACCCATGTAGAAAATACTATTAAGTCTTCATTTGACCAGAATCACTTGGAGCATGCAGTTGATATCTGGCAGAACCCATCAAGTTAATAGGCACATTTAAATTTTATTTCTAAAGTGGAATAGTTTCAACATAACTCTCAGAAAACGAGAAGCATGAAAACATCTTCATCTTCACTGAGTGCCCTAAATATTAGGAGACTGGCTGCTCTTTATTTTTTTCTGAACTTTAACATGGGTCTGTGAAATCTTCATAAAAGTTCAATGCTGTCATACTGGAAAAAGGAAGAGTTATAACTGGAGACACAGCATTGTCCTGATGTCTTCATGTCCTCATCTAAAAAAAAAAAAAAATTAATTTTTCAAAGTATGATCACTGAAATCATGAAAGCAGATTTCCACGAATTTTCTTTTAAGTGTGTTTGCACTTAACATCAGAAGTACAGCTGAAATCCAGCACAATATCAATAAACATATTCAGTGGTACTATACATTGCTATAGTACTACTTCTGCCTTCAAAGGTAAATTAAAAGGTAAGTGTGAATATGTTCCCAATTGTACAGCTAGATAGTTAAAAGTATCATGAGCCCAAAGGCTTTTCAAAATGTGTTTTATCTCCAAAGATTTCTTCAGTTATATATATCCTGTTTGCTCAAGTTTCCCTGACATGATCCTCTTTCACCAAGAGTACATCTTCCTTCCTCCAGTCTTTGCCTTCAGTCTCTGGTATCTGGGATTCCTGAAGATCAGTTTCACTAGTAAAGACAGAGACAAAGAAGGCATTCAGGACCTCAGCATTTTCTCTGTCCTGTGTAAGCAGGTCTCTGGTCTTGTTCAGCAATGGGCCCACATTTTCCCTCGTATTCTGTTTTCTACTGATACTCTTACAGAAGCCCTTCTTGTTTTCATTGACATTCCTGGCTAGATGCATTTCCAGCTGAGCTTCGGCTTTCCTGACTTCATCCCTGGATGATCAGACAATGTCTCTATATTCCTCTGAGGTAACCATTCTTTGCTTCCACCCTCTGGATGTCTCATTTTTGAGTCTGTGTTTGTCCAAGAGCTTGTTCATCCATACAGGCCTCCTAGCATTTTTTCCTGACTTACTATTCACTGGGCTGCACCACTCTTGTCCTTGGAGGAGTGATCCTTGAATAAGAACAAGCTTTCTTGGCCCTTCTCTTCCTTCCAGGACATTATCCTATGGGACTTTTCCAAGCAGACCTTTAAAGAGGCCAGCGTTTGCCCTTCTAAAGTCTAGGGTTGTGAGCTTGCTTAAGATTCATTGCAGGGCAGTTGGACTAGATGACCTTTGCAGGTTCCTTCCAACTCAAATGGTTCTGTGATTCTATAATCCCTCCACACAGGATCCTGAACCATCTCATCCTTTGGCCTTCATGTTCCCAACAAGCCCCTTCCTGTTGGTGAGAATAAGGTCCAGCAAAACACATCTCCTTATTATATCCTCTGTCACATGGAGTAGGTAGTTATTGCGAATGCACTCCACAACCCTTCTGGATTGTTTATGTCCTGCCGTGTTGTCTCTCCAGCAGATATTGAGACAGTTGAAGTTTCCCATGTGGACAAGGGCCTGCAAATTGAGGCTGCTCCTATCTGTCTGTAGAGGGCCTCATCCACTTGTTCTTCCTGGACAGGCGGTCTGTAGCAGACATCCACTATAATGTTATCTTAACCTGTCCTCTGCTTAATCCTATCCTAGAAACTCTCAGCTCCTCATCCATCCACAGGCCACGCGCCGTGTACTTCAGCTGCTCTGTCACATAGAGAGCAACACCCACTCCTCCTTTTCCCAACCTATCCTTCCTAAAGAGCCTGTAACTCCATTGCATCATTCTAGTGATGGGAGCCTGCCTGCCATGTCTCTGTGATCTCAACAACGTGCACAAATACATGATGGGATTGAATGAGGAAGAAGGAACTATTTTCTTACTGTTGCTCACTGGCAACAAGGGCAGAAATAGAAATAGAGGAAATTAGACGCAAACATGAGAAAATGCTTTTTTAACGTGAAAGGGGGTATAGGATGTATGCTCTTTTATTTTGTTTTTTTTTGTTTGTTTTGAGGGGGGAAGGGGAGGTTACAGAGGTGGCCTCTATAAGAAGAGACTGGAAGCTGCCCCTAATCTGGACACAGCCAGTTTCAGACAGTTCCAAAAGGGATCCGCTGCTGGCCAAAGCTCAGCCCGTTAACAACAGCAGTGGCATCTCTGTGACAACATATTTTAGAAAGAATAAAAAGTGCTGCACAGCAGCTGTGATAGAGACAAGTGAGAAAAAAATTAAGATAAAACAACCCTGTAGACTCCCACTAAGGTCAGTGAAGAAGGAGGAGAGGAGGTGCTCCAAGTGCTGGAGCAGATATTCTCCTGCAGCCCATGGAAAGGACCATGGTGAAGCAGGTTGTCTCCCTGCAGCCCACACAGTACTGCATCAGAGCAGATATCCATGCTGCAGCCCATGGAGAACTCCACAGGAGCAGGCTTCTGGCAGGAATTGCTGTCTGTGGAGGGGATACCACAGTGGAGTGGGTTTTCTGGCAGGAACTGTGGGTCATAGGGTACACACCTTGGAGCAGTCTGTTCCTGAAGGACTATACCCTACAGAATGGATCCATACTAGGGAAGATCTTGAAGAACTGCCGATGACAGGAAGAACCAACTTCTGAGAAGTTTATCACTATCCCATTTTTAATTGGAAATAAATTAAATTAATTTTCCCCAAGTTGAATGTGTTTTGCTAATGATAGTAACAGGTGAGAGATCTCTCTGTACTTACCTGAACCCATGAGCTTTTTCATCATAATTACATGTTATCAGTATAATGCAATTTAAAANTAAAAAAAAAAAAAAAAAAAAAACATTTTTGTCTTGCTTGAAATACAGTTTTCATGTATTTTCAATATCTGCCAAAAGAAAAACTTCTCATAAAACAATGATCTCATGTGATAAGATCTGCAGACCACAGTTGGTATAGTCATAAGAAAGACGTGTTCATGTTGCTAGCTCCTGTAGCAGAAGCTAGATTTATGCATCATACAAACTGATTGAATACATAATCAGAGATAATTTGTGAACTTTTGTTCAGCCTTATAGGCAAAGTAATGAAGCATATAATCATGCCCACAACTGAATGAAAAAAAGTGCAACTCAGTGATAACATACGTTTTTGTAAGACTGGTTGTTAGGTAGGTTTGAGTCTGCTGGCCCTTCTATCATTAGAACTCTGATTGCTTATACTACTTTATCACCAGATTTCCCCTAGTTCAATTTCTGACTCTTTTACCCATTTTTTCTTCAAGGCAAGGCCAGTATTGAAAGGCAAGGCCAGAACTGAAAGGAAATATCCATTTTAAAAGACAGTAGGGTTAATACAGCAACTCTGGTTCCTTTTGCTTCCATAAATATCCATATTATTACACTCAAGGCATGCAACACATTTTCACACTCTTGTCATTCTGACACATACATGTATTTCAAGCACACAGTTTGCAAAGTTAGCAGTGGCACTACATGGTGACCAGTAGAGATTCAGAGGCGAGTTTTTCACAAGCATAAGAGCTTTGCACCAGTATAGATGTAGTCAATCTTAAAGAAGAGTTGCTCCGAGCAATGTGTATGAGTCAGTACCACTTGACCTTTACAGGAAAGGACCTCTATTTTGGGCTTTTAAGCACACAAAACTCTGTGAAGAAGAAAAGCTTAATTCTAGAGCTCTGTTACTTTTTATTCTCACTTAGCAAATCCGTGTTTTTCATTAATTGGCAAAATGTTCCATTTCTTAGATATATTTGCAAAGCAAACCACTAGCTGGACTTCTACCAGCTATATCATTTTCCCTGTTTTCATATGGGTAGATTTAAACAAATTCAAAGGCTTATTCTTTCATACCTTTAGTACAGAAGTAAATTTAACTCAAAGCATCATATATGATCTAAGACTACTTAAAAGCTCTGCTTTCCTTTCTGCTCTACTCAGTTCTACATTTTCCATCTCTTAGAATAAATATGATTTTTCACTAGCTACTGAATCCATCTGCACTGTCTTTAAAGATACTGAAGGTCCATTTGGAATTCAGAATGTGTATTATAAGCATGGAGTAATATATAGAGGTGTGAAGGTGACATATTGTGCCCTGAGGCACAAATGCCCAGTGAGATCGGTTAAAAAGGGATAGACCATCTCTAACCTTATCTAACAGTGAACAGAGACCACTTTCCTTTTCTCAGATATAATCTTTAATAATCTTTAACAATTTTTGAGAAATAGACAAGAAGGCAAGGCAACCATAACAAATATAAAAATCACGGGAAGGTGACTTTGCAAACTGTATCAGTCTTTCTTGAAGTAGAAACTGTAAGAAACTTGCTTTTTTGTCATCTCATTTTCAGTGTTTTCTTTTTTGTCTCTTGAAAGCAGGTGAAGGGCTAAGGATGAGCAGTAAAACTTAATCTAATTAAGCAAAAGTTGTGCATTTACTTTATTTTTATGTATTTTATTTTATTTTTATTTTTATTTTGTCTTATAATTCATTTCAAAGTCTAAAGTGCAGACTACTCAAATTCTTTACTTCACATCACTGTCACATTAGGCATAGATTTGTGTATCGAACTTCAAGGCAATCAAGATTCATATCGAATATACAGTTCTGACAAAGTTAACTTTGCTTTCCATAGTAGTTTAAAAAGTTAGACTTTGCAATCCATAGTAGCATCATATTATCCGCATACAACATGATGTGTTATCATTCATTGCCTTAACATATCCATTTGGGGAATTTCTTGACCTTTTACATTAAGTGTTACAATACTATATTAAATAGGGTCAAAGAATCATGTATTGTTGTGGGTTTCTTACTGGATAGAAGGAAATAGAGAGAGGTTGAAGAAGTAGAAATTATGGGAATTATTAGCCTTGCATTAACTCTGCATGTATGCTATGTACAATCCAGCCACATATCACACTCCCTGCTACTTCCTGCTACTCTCTGGACATATTATATTGTAAAAGAATCAATAGTATCCATTATAAAATAAAAGGTTATATCTGAAACGTGAATTACAGCTAACAGAATTACTGTCAATTACATCAAGTCACAATATGTGCATCCTAGTTTCTAATAAGACAACCTGCTTCATTTCTTTCTACTGCGGTAAGCATATTTAAATGAGGGGGGTATATTCTAAAAGATGACTAAAGATAAACTAAGAAATGCCAAGAAGAATCAGAAGAAAAGAAGTATGAATAGTTTTGTCACCAGAGTTCTGTGCTTGAGGGAATAGATAGACACCTTTTGATGTTTCAAATGTAAACTGCTTTGTTTATCAAACATGAAAAATATGTAAGACTCTGGCATGTGATTGCTTATTTGAAATTAGTTATCTTATATATATAAAATTAATGGCAAATGAAAGGGTTTACATACAGATACGTATACCTGATACCTTCCATTGTCCTTGTAGTGCCTGGGAATATTGTTATACTAGAAGTGCAAGAGATATCTTTTAAAGAGATTGAAATTAAAGTGTTTATTAAAACTTGGGTGGGTATTCTTCAAAGTTTTATTTTACGTATTGACCATTGTGCATGGGTGTATGACTTCATTTATCATACAGAATTATAACTTGGCAAATACTGTTTTGAAAAAACACCATTTGTATTGTGGTAGTTTAACCCACTATAGCTCCCAACAGTCGCTCACTCACCCTCCCCTACGCTGCAGCTGCAGATATGCAGAGAGGCCCGGGCCTGTTGGCATACCACCAACAGCCACCTCAGTGGAATGGACGAGGGAAGTGAAGAAGAAAAAAGTAGAACTCGGGAGGTAAGATAAAACTGTTTTACTGAAATAGCTAGGGAACAGGAGATAATAAAATGCAAATTTGAATAAAGGGTAATAATAATGGTAATTGGAACCAGAGACTTACAATAAAGACGATTTCTCATCCACACACAAGCCCAACCTGGAAGGGGAAGAACCAAAACCTGTGGCTTCCCATTCCCCACCGGAAAGCAGGGGAAGGGTCATGACACGGCATGGATTACGGCATGGAGGGTCAGTTTAATTCAGATGTCCTAACTCCGCCCCACCCAAACTTCCTAGTCCCTTCTCCTCTAGAATTCACAGGTTCAACTATGCTAGAAACCCTGACATGTATGCATCCAAAAAGCAATATAAAGATATATCTATCTGTTTCTGTTTTTAACTCTGGCATTATAGATACAGTACCCATACAGTTGGAAAAAAAAAATAAATGCATGTATCTGTATCTGTATCTGTATTAATATCTACATCTCTGTCCTTTTAATCAAATTTTAGTAAATTAACACAAAAATGAATCCTAGTTATCATTTTGTATTATAGAAATTAAGAAAAAAAAAAAAAAGTGAAAGTAAAATTAAAACCACTTTCATTCATTCAATGTTTTCCTTCCCTTCTATCATTCACTGCAATCAAGAAACATTAAAGAAGAAATGATAGACTGGAGAGACAGAAAGCAAAGAATATGAGAAAATGAAACTGGATAGGGTGAACACAGGGCAGAACATATTTTCTGTTACACAAAAAACAAGGACAGAAGTTGAGACAAAAATGATGGAAAGCTGAAAGTTAAAGAAATAATCAGGAGTGGAAGAGGAGATAAATTCAAAGAAAATTTCACGGTAGCTGGATGAAAAGAGAGATTTCAGATGAAACAGGGACTTTTGAAAGTCTGGGAAAGATTAATTTATTTTATTTTATTTTATTTTCTTGTCAAACACGTATTGATCCATCATCTCTTGTTGATTTTGGAGGACACTATTACTTCATGCATTCCTTGATGTAATGCCATGTAATGTGCATTCAGTATTAGTTATTTTTTAGCTCTGTAAGTAAATGTGATCAGCAGAAGATATTAGAAAATATTAGAAAGCCATTGTATTTCCCTGTTCTGCAGGATTTGAAAGACATTATTTTCTTTATTTTCAAATTCTCAGGTCTTTTAGCTGCTCTCTCGCATATAGATACTTATACAATCATAAATAACACTAACCTTCCCTCCTGCCTGCCTGCCTGCCTGCCTGCCTGCTGAACTCAGTTGCCTGCAGCTGTAGGCAACTGTAAAATACCTTTTCAAATCCCCTGTTATACCTTGTTTTAAACTCCTGCTGTCATTCCAAAATGCTATGAATGCCTTACATCACAGCTGTAAACCCCATGGACTTGTCATGGCTGTCCCAGAACAAAACCAATGCCAGTAGGTGTGTATTATTCATCAGAAAACTCTAACCATTTCAGTACTCATACCAAAATATCATTCATATCAAAGAACAATAGCAACAGTAAAAAGCTTACTTACGCACTGGCAGTTCTCTGTCAAACCAATAGAAACAAGTCCAGGATGACAGAGGCCAATGAACTGCCTAATGCTTCATTTTATGCAATTATCAGTCCTAACTGGAGAATCTGTCAGGGCCATTAATGTACCAACAAGCTTTAATTACCCTGACCAAGCCGTAAATATCTGTCTCTAACTCCTGCTCTGCAATACTTGCCCCTGCCAGAGGTTTTACTGCTTGTGTTCAAGGTCAGCTCTGATAAAATGAAACTGTGGGAACCCAGATCAGACTGTTGGGAAAATGTTGCAAAAAAAGATCAGTGAGAAACCACATCTGAGATCTCTTTTGGCACAGAGGTTGCATTTATCCTCAGGCCTTTATTTCTTGCCCGAGGTTACCAAGATGTTATGCCTGATTTTACATCTTACAGATCCTGAAGCTCTATCATATTATTACATATAGCGTGTGTCCTGGAGCACAGTTGTTGCTGCAAGGCAACATGATTAACCTCTATAACTTCATAAAGTGATTTAGATTTCTGGACAATCTTTTTGATTGACAATGAGTAATTATTCTAGAGGTATTCATTATCTTTTTTGGTTTCAGAAGTTATGTTTTTCACTTGGCAAATATACATAAGAATATGTGCCACATTCTCACACAAAAATTAACGCATATAACAGGAAGACAATGGTGAATGAAGTGTCATTTTGGAAGCATAAATGGTATAAAACCTGCAGTTAAACTAATTGATTATCCTCACCCTCCTTATAGAGAGAAATGTGTTTTTCCCATAATGCAGTCAAGTCAGCAAGAAAGTATAGATTTAGCTTATGTGTATAAATTGCCAACAAGAGAAAAAAATATTCAAAATCCTCTCCAGAGGAACAATAACTTACATGGTGCATGGTGGCATTTAATAAGAAGTTATAAAATAGATTTTACAGAAAGCCTTGGCATTGGACTGTTTTTTCTGACTGAGTCTTGGGGAAAAAAATAAAAAATAAAAATAAAAAGTTATAATGAAAAAAGGATCTACTCTATCTTTTATCAGGAATCATCACTGAAATGTAGCCTTTAAATTCTGACATTCAAGAAAAGATACTACTATTGTAAGCTCTTCTAAGCATCATTATTTACAAGTAGCATGATTTACACATCTGGGTAATGATAAACATGCTCCACCTGTTAGTCTGTGAGACAGTGTCTATGCCAAAGATTTTTCCATTCAAAAATACAATAATAATTAAATTTTAGTTAAAGAATATGTCTACATATAGTATACAAACTTCTTTAAGAATTCATACTTGTATTTCCAAATATGTGTTTTCACCCGAAGTTGTTATTGTTGTTGTTGAAGAGCTTTATCTAACAAGAAAGTTGGACTCTTAAATTTTTGTTTCTTAATGTTAGGTTTTTATAGCGTGTTTGGTATTTTTGGTATCAACTTCATTCTGCCCAATCTAAAATATTAGTATTAAATATTTTCAACATTTTTTTTCCTGTGGCCTATTCTGCTGCTCAAAAACTACTGCAATAATTCCTTATGGCCACAAGAAATTCAAGTACAGGAGCACAAATGGCAGCTTAGGAGACAACTTAGCAATCAAATCTCTTGTGATACGAATAGGCTCTGAAACTAAATCATGGANTTGGACTCTTAAATTTTTGTTTCTTAATGTTAGGTTTTTATAGCGTGTTTGGTATTTTTGGTATCAACTTCATTCTGCCCAATCTAAAATATTAGTATTAAATATTTTCAACATTTTTTTTCCTGTGGCCTATTCTGCTGCTCAAAAACTACTGNCTATGCAGCATCTAAGAAGCAGCATTCCAACTACGGAAAAACAAAATGAACAACAAATCATAACAAAATGAAAACCATTTTTCAGTTTTGTCTACTCATCCTCTCCATGTTAAATAAAAAGCCATGCTTAAGCCCTGATGTACTGTTAAATATTGATATGACATACAAGTTTTGCTATCAATGCAGTTTTGTTATAAATATATTAATGATTACCATTTGCCTTCTTAACAATATAATTGACTTTCGTATAACAAGAGAATTTGGTAATTCTCCACAGTATTTCACAGTATATAAATTGTACAATTATTACTTCAGCCACATACTTCTTATTTTCATTGTGGCTTCTATTTTACAGGAAGAAAAATAGTAGAAATTCCAATTATTTTATTGACTATTTGGGTGCCATGATGTTTTTAAATAAATGGAAGAGAGACCGAAAAATCTTGAGATTTCCATATTTATTTATTCCAAAAATTATCCTCTGTTTCCAAATAGTTTATTTCTGTGGTCTTTTAGTTCTACTGTGACATTAGCACAAGGGAAGTAAATACAAAATGGTTGCATTCCACTTGTTACCTGTGTTTCCAGTCTATTTATGAATACAAATATAAAGGGTAGCATTCATTCTGCTAGTAAGTTTACTGGTCAAAAATTTTTTTTTGTTTGTTTGGCTATTTTTGTTTGTTTGTTTCATTTTGTATCTTTTGTTTTATTTTATTTTGTCAGACTGCATGGTTTTGTCAAGTAGCTTGGTCTGACTGGGAAACAACAAAACAAAGCAAAACAAAACTACTGTTGCATTAGGATGAGCATGCTGGTCATAGAATCGTCTGCTTCACTGAGTCTTTGAAAATGTAGTGTATATATATATTCATACATAAAGTATTAGTCTTTTTATAGTAAGATTTTCATCATGAAGGCTTCATAATTCTTCTGATTTTTGTTGAATTTTACAAGTGTTCAGAATATGCACCATATAATTAATATCACGCTGTAATCATAATTACAACATTACCCATTTGTTTGCATTAAAGTGAAGCTAACCATGCAACATGTTTATTCATTTGGTTGCATTAATACAGTGCTGCATATTATTTATTTGGTACAGTTCTTAGATATCAGACTTTATTGTATTCAGATGCATTACTTCATCTACAAGCAATATACAGTCACTTCTGGCATGGATTGTACAACCTTTCAAGACTGCAAATATGGAAGAAGAACCAGTGGGTCCAGACCTGTATCCATCACTACACGTGTGGCTGCACCAGGGGAAAAGTAGTGGGAAAAAAAGGATTATTTCCCTCAACCTCCTTGCAATGCTTCTCCTCCTAATGCAGCCCGGAAGGTTTTTGGTCTTCTTTGTCCCAAGACTGTACTGGTGGCACATAGCATGTTGTAAACAGAACCTCCATGTCTTTCTCTGCTGATCAGCCCCCAAATTGTACTGGTACCCAGCATTATTCCCACTGAGATGCAGGAATTTTCTTTTGCTATTTTTGAGCTTCACAAGATACTTCTCAGCTCATTTCTCTAGCCTATCTAGGTCCTTCATAATGGAAACATAACCATGTGGTGTATGAGCCACTTGTTAGAGACTGATCTCAAAGTTTGTCCTGCATGGAGTTATGAAACTGAATGGCTGTTTAGAACTGCAATACTTCAGGCAGTTAGCCCTGACAGCAAGCCTCTGCCTGGGGCGGAGAAAGCAAACAGAACGGCCGCTGGGTCCCTGGTATCCTTCTCAAGTAGCTAATGGTGGTCCAACATGCCTGAAGCAGTTTAGCCAGCAGGAATCTGACAGCAGGCTTCTCCTGAGGCTGAGCCAATCACAGTCTGTCATGCCAGCAGAGCTTCAGGCGGCAAGTTGCATATAAAGGGTTAACACAGCAGAAAGCAGAAAGCAGCAGTTGATACCAGAAGCAGACCAGCTGAAGACAAGTGGCAGACCAGAAGCAGACCAGCAGAAGCGGAGATCAGAGAACGAACCAACAAGGGAAGCAAAGCACCAGTGGTGTGACCAACACTGAAGACTGAAGAGCAACGGACCCATGGTGGTGACTTTCTGATTTTCCCTGTCCCAAACTCGCTCTTATTCTACTACCTTACTCTCTTTCCTATCTTTCCTATCTTTCCTATCGCTAGCCTTCATTTACATTAAAATTAAATGGGTGAGTTTACGACATCTGACCTTGTTTGTGTCTTCTATTGTGCCCAAGGTAACCGAACAAAGGGTTCATATTAGACTCTCACATTAATTGGAGCCTCACACCACTTCTCCCAGTTTTTTGTCATCTCAAAATCTTTTGAAAGGGTAGTCTGTGCCATTGTCCAAGTCATCAGTGAAGAGGCTAAAAAGTATTGGCCCCAGTATTACTCACTGGTGACTGACATCCAACTGGACTTTATGACACTGATCACAACCCTCTGGGCCTGGCTAGTTCAGCCAGTTTTCAATCTTCCTCTGTCCATTTGTCTAACCTATGCATGTCTATGAGGATGCTGTGGGAAATTGTATGAAAAGCCTTACTAAATTCAATTTGCCAAACAATAACCACAGCTCTCCTCTCAGGGTTAACAGGTTAGGTAAACTTGACTTCCCTTCATAAATCCATGCTGACTACCTTTCAGGCTTTCATGTGTTTGGAAATGTTTTCCAGGATTAGTTATTCCATCACTGTCCATGGGTCTGAGGTGTGGTTGTCTGGCCCATTATTCTCTAGATCTTCCTTCTTCCACTTCTTGAAGATAGAAACATTTGCTTTCTTGCACTCCCCAGGACCTTTTCTTCATTGCCATGTCCTTTCAAAGATAATCAAAAGTGGCATTGCAACAATGTCAATGAACTCTCTCAGCACATATGGGTGCAGATGTCATTGTAGAGACAGACACGACACGATATTAGCTTAGGTAAAGTGTGCATTTATTTCTTGTATCTTGCTAAACATCAGCTTTGTATTTCCTTTCCATGCCATGTTGTCAAATTCTTATTGGCTGACATACTTAAAAAGCAGACTACTGTTTTTTTTTCCATCAGGCTTTAATGGAATATCTTAACATTTGCACAAGAGCTTATCTTGTCCTGGTCAGCAATCTCTCTTCCTGTTTTTGCTTCTTCAACTTCCTTGTCGGTCTGTCTGTGACCTTGCACATATCTTCACTAGGGGTACACTCGTATCCTGTAAACATCTTCTTCTGCCAAAATCGTCATCTGGCTCACAGACCCGCTGTCAGCCTCTCCCACATGCAGATTATTGGTTTCTTTAACTACTCTCTAACTTGGTCTACCCCTAAAAAGGGTAAGTCTTCCGTGTTCCACATTTTCCCACTGCTCTCAAAGGCCTTGGATTCCTGAATATTGATACTAATGATGAAGACTGAGACAAAGAAAGCATCAATTACCTTGGCTTTTCCATGTCGTTTGTAACCAGATCCCCCACCCCATTCATCAAATTGCCCGTATTTTCCATACTTTCATCTGACTCGGGTGTGATAAAGTTTAGTAATATATATCTGGATTCTACTCAAGTGAAAAACTGTACAAAACATGAATTTTCTCAATGCCAGTTGATAACTAGGGGATAGAGAGAGGGGGTGTGTGAACGTTGCTATAACTTAGAATGACATTGGATTTTAGGGTTTATCTTGAGTGGCTTTTTTTTTTGCTTGGAAATATCTTGCCTCTGAAAAGACTCCATTCTGTAATCTGTCATAGAATCATAGAATGGCTTGGGTTGGAAGGGACCTCAAAGGTCATCCAGTTCCAGCCCCCTGCCGTGGAAAGAGTTGCCAACCACTAGATCACTAGATCAAACTGCCCAGGAA
>VXAV01005165.1:5511-16075 GCA_013399715.1 Alectura lathami
AGTTGCATCTGAATACGTAGAACACTTTGAAAAGTGAGGTTTTGAAAGAAGAGCTGAAGGTAGAGATACTCCTTCAGTTATGAGAAGTGGAAATAATTGTCTCTGAAAGAAATACACTCAAACTTTTACGGAAGTGTCAGAAATTATTTTTTCTTCAGTCGCTGTCAACTAGTCAAAAGAGGAAGTCTATACAAGACTTTAAGGAAAAAATATGGCCTATGGTCCCCTGGGATATGGTGTCCACTGAGTGCTCCATGTACCAGTGGTACTTGCTCAAAATGTAGATACATATCTGTAAGCAAATAAGCAACAGAGAGTCAAACTTTTAAAACAAATGTCCCATATTTGCACCTCCACTTTGAAGGCAAAATCTGGAGAAAAATCCACAGCTCATTTAGAACCAAGTAACATTACTGCTACATTATTCTTTACTGTGAAATGAATGGGCTGACATCATAGAAACAATATTCCTAAGAATATATTTCATATGCATGTTTCTGCCACAAGACTCCTGTGTGCAAATAACCGTGGAACACACCTCTCCACCTATCTAAAAAAATCCATGCAATGATGGTAAAAGCAGAAGATAGTTTATTACATATGAGAGCTGACGTACAGTATACTGTAGACATTTTTGATACATTTGATTTCATACGTTTCATTTTTTTTTTCACAAACTTATGTTTGAATGTGTTTCAGAGTTCAGAAATGTGCTATTTTCAATGTCATACATTTCATGATTCGAAATCTCAAGCAATTCAAATTAAAATTTCCTGACATTATGGAGATTTGCTAAGTAAATTAGTGCTCTTTTGATTTACTATTGGTACGAAGACTTTTGTATCTCCCATAATTTTCCTGCAAATCCACCTTTGCCAGTTGAAAGTCTGATGCTTGATGTTAAAAAATGGAGACATCAGTAAAAGCTTAAGAGTATTAATGATAAGATACTGTATTATTCAGTAAATTCTGTATTTACAGCCTGTAAATTCTGGTATTACAAAAGCGTAAGACTGAGTTTGTAATGAGATTTCATTTTCTTTATAATTAAGCCTTCTGCCAGGGCTGGTCCCATAGCAAGAAGGCATTACACAAATCAGTGTGTTCTGGAACTAACTGTTACAAACAAAATGACATAACTGTAGTATCTACCTGGTTTTTCACATTTTTTTTTCATTCAAAACTAGAATAATTTTAACAATGAAGAACATAATATTCCATCATACTGAAAGTATAGTTTCATAGAAAATATTTCTTTTTCTAGACCAGTAAGAAGAAGAAAAACATAAAGAAACTTTAGCAACTGAAACTTCTATCCAGATGGACTTTAAACCAAGTCCCAGATTCATCCCACACACATACATGTTCTTAAAAGAAACACCTAAATGAAGATTCTAATCACTTCCTGCTTGTTCTGTTGCTAAACCTGAATAATTAAAACCTCTCCAAAAAGACGCAAGCCTCCAGCGAGACCTTTCTACTACCATTAGAGGGTTGTATTCCTAATTTAAGCACCTTTTTATGTGCCTAAATTTTGGTGAGATGAAATCAATGCTCCAGAGAAATATTCTGAAGTTGATGCTTTGGTCTGTGCTGTGAAGATTTAAGCATGTTTTTTACTTCCATTTCCCTATTTGAGTATATAACTCACTGCAGAGAAGATATAGTTGTTCACCCTTCACCTTAGTTTTAAATGGTACCAGGATACTAACACTTACTGTGGCTATCATACTAGTTATCTATTTGACTTTGACAGCCAATGCACCAGAATAAAGTGAGATCTTCCTTTCAGCATCCTGGGGTCACGATATTAGCTTACATTGTAAAAGTCTGTTGTTCACAAAGTACAAGCCTGTTAATGTAAGTAAATGTCTGCTCAGAAAAATAACTAATTAGCCATTAAAGGTCTACTTTCATGTTAAACCAGAAATGAGTGCAAATGAGGGTACTTAGAACATGTTTTTAACTGAGACTCTTTTTCCCATGTTCTCTCTTCATTTTGAGAAATTCCATTAAGTACAGTATTAGAGCGTTAGATTGAAGACCTGGGGTCAAATTTCTGAAGGAAAAGTAACCTATGATAGATGATCAGATGAATTATATCTGCCATCTTTTTCATGTGCATTACACTGTTTACTTTATTGTCTTCTTAAATAGCATCAAAATTACTGTTAAGTAAGTGTGCAGCCCAAACCCTCAGAAGCTTACAAGAAATCAAGGTGTGGTTCCCGCAACAAGTTTACACCATGTAACCAGTACGCATTGCCCCGTAAATATGGCTGCCATCCATGTCCACAGGAAGCAAACCCGCAGTGCTGGGAGACTGATATCTCTGGACTTTCTGGCATCAGTGTCCTGTCCATAAGAGGACTGTTACAGAGTTTTTGATGACTCTCAGCTGTGAAATGTGCAAGAGATTTCTTCTCTTAACTATGCTTAATGTACGTTTTGTAGCTATTGCTCACTGGAAAATGAAACTGTTTTTGGGCTCCTGTGACCCGCAAGCCCAACATGGAAACTAGTCTGGGCGAGTCCAGTCCTGGAGAGAGTCCAGCAGTCCCCTAGATTTGATTATGCTAATTCATTGGAGTGTTAATTGGAGAATGTCTTAGTTAATTGAAAGTATTTGTCTGGGTGGGTATTTATGAAAAAATTTTACTGATACAACCTGTCCCTTTTTTGCTCCCCTTACTAAACTGAACTTCTCATTGTGTTGTTTGGTGCTTTTTTCCCCCTGTGACATAGTGTTATACTAGAAATAACTTAGATATCTGTTTTAATGGAATATTTGCCTTTATGCTCAGCATTCCAGTAATCTGTAATAAGCAATATATTTTTAGATAAGATACTAAACCTTTGATAAATAACAAATAATTTAGGCCCAACACCATTTTCTATGCTAAATGAAGAACACTTTTTTCTCAACTTGTTTTAGGAGAGATCAGTATTGGCATGTGCACTACAAAAGTTCAGGTGCGTAAATATTCTGAATTTTTACCTCAAGTAGATTCCTTAAGATATCTAAAGAGTTGTGCAGCCTAGACTCAGATATTCAATTAACTAAGCCANNNTCAGATATTCAAATACTGCTTTGGTTACAGGAGTAGCTTCAAGTGTGGCACATAGTCAATGCCTGGCCATAATGAGTTGGCTCGTTACTCCCAAGATCTTGTCTTCCAACTTGCTTTAGCACACACTGATTTACATATTTTGAGAGTGAATGGGTTCACACATGGAAACTGATTGCATTTCTTTCCTACTCCAAAGATGGTATGGAAGATTAAAGTAAGAAGAATGAGAGAGGATGCTTAATATCAATCTTACATCTTTCCTATGGAGTGACTGTAAAAATAAGGAAGATATTCAGTAAAATAAAATTAAAATAATTTTAATAGAATTTTTTTGGGAAAAAAAAAGGTTACAAACAAACAAACAAGTAAATAAATGATCTTTGATGTTTTTATGTTATTTTGAGGCAGAGTGGTAAGTAGAGCACTTAAAGATGAAAGAGACACCCTGGGTTCCAAAATGCCTATAAAAATGGACTGTATACCTCTGACCAAATAACTCTGGATTTTTTTTTTTTTTTTTTTTTTAANGGGTTTTTTTTTTTTTTTTTTTTTGTATAATGGAACTAAAAATACTCCCCTACACTTTCTCTGCTGATGTGTGCAGGTTAAAAAGGGAAGACATAGGCTAAATTTTGTTAAAATTTTATATGTATACCTGTCTTTACACTTTTGTAAGTATGCTGTATCCTCAGAAAGAACTTACATGAAAAAGTACATTACTACATATACACAAGTATATGAGTTAATTTGGCAGAAGGAGGTGGCAGAGGGAGACAAATACAAAAGGAATATAGTACAAAGCTTGTAAATTTTATCCCAAACCTAGCAATCACAGTGATGAATCAGTCCTGGAATAATGTGGTTTTCTACCTTCCAGTGGTAGAACGCAAACATAGCCTCTGGGCTCAGATGCCTTGAAAATAACATTTATGATTAAAGATATCTAGATTTCTTTTGCCAGCTCGGATTTTATTTGTAAGAGCAGGAAATTCAATGAACATTTTAGTGCCGCAATTTACTGTTCTGCAGGTATATGACATGTCCTCTTTATACTGAAATTGTATCACACTTACTAATTTTTTTTTTTAAACTCAGACATTTGAATAGTGTCAATGTATTTTGCCTGCACAGGTAATGAAGGCAAAAAAGCCTTCACACTGATTTCCAAAAGTATCCGAAGAAGTGCACGTTTATTTGAATTCCTTAGATTATAGCTCACCTTCTCTTTCCCCTAGGTTCAAATTAATCCTGATAGCAATAATTAATTTTCAGCTTCAAGGTTTAATAATATATAGAGCTCAAATTCTCACCGGCTAATTACATTTTATATTTTGGAGACCTGCAAAGTCAGTTACAAGATGTTTTTTTTCTGTTTCTTAAAGCACTGTTACTCTGAGCCGGTTCTATTTTCTTTTCTGCTTGATGGTAGGCTAATTATTGTTTTAAAAGTGTACCATATGTTCATTCAGATGGAAGATTCATTTGGATACAACAGGATTTTTTCCTCTCAGAGGTTTTATAAACTTTTCATTCTGCAGCAACAAGGAGATGAAACTGTCTTGGGGGAGGCTAGGGAAATCTTCACCTATAGCTATTACCAATGTTACTGGACAGATGATACCATATTACTATAGTTAAAGAAATTAATAAAATCTCAGAATGTGTGATGTGAATTCCTAATGCATTTTCCCACTTGAGACATATTCATATGGCCTTGATTTTGGGCAGGATCAGGCCAGCATTTTCACTAGAACTATTTATGTCTGAGACATGTTATCTGATCATATCCAGATCTATTGAAATACAAATCTGAACATACCCCAGCTCCTTGGTTGCTGTGAACACTTCAGCAGTGCCACTGCTCTCCCACTGTGGTCTTTCCACAGTGCAAACACAATGTCCTATTTTAACTGTGATAGGTAGTATGGTATCTCAAAAACAAATGTAGTTCTATGTTTTGAATTAGGAAACAAGACTTCTTGGTATTGCAGGACAAATTCAGAGTGGCTTTACTGGGAGCACTGTACAGCAAAGGCAAACACTGTAGCCAAATCCTGTAGTGTTTGTGAATTATTCACAGCCACATTTGAAATGTATTAAAGCTGTGAGGTCTCTTTGGTGCCTCTCAGAAGTGGAGGAATTAATGGAGGAGTGGCCCCTCCTCCTCAGGATCCTCTTTGCAAACAAGCTGAAGTCCCTGTAAATAAGTGTTATTTCTAGAGAGGTACGCAGGTCACAGAGGGACACCATGTAGCACAGATGTGTGCATGAGCCTGCTAAATGCAAATTGATTGCTGACTCATTATGATAAATAGTTGTTTCAACAGTAAAGAAGCTTAGGAAAGGAGTGTCTTCCTTTATAATTAAAGCATACACAGAAAAGCAGAAACATCTTAACTCATAACTTGGCATTTTCTTGTGATTGGTAGTCTTCTTGTCATTGGTTTCTGGCTGCCAATCTTTGACGTGACACTTCTATTTTATCAGCTACAATGCTATGCAGGTTTTAAATTTTCCTCTCAAAATTTTAATTGAAGACTAACTGTCAGAAGTGTTTCCTTATCCAACAGTTCATCCATCATTATTTACTTCTTATATATCTGGTACTGTTTGGAAAGTCTTGTTTTGAGTTTGAGCGGAATCAGCTACAGTTTCAAAGACGCTTGCTTCTAGATAAGAATCATGGTCCTAAAGATTTTCTTTTCAGCTATGACAATATAACTATGATTGTTTGTCATGCTTCCAGCACTGTGTGCTGTAGTCTAAGGACTACTTAGGCTCCATGAAAGTTCTCTTTTTTGTTTGTTATTGAAGTAAGATTATACTGACATAATCTTAGATGTTGGTTTTAACTTATCACATGAAGGCATCACGTGTGGAAAAAGATACCGAGCCAAAAACTTTAAACCATTATATACTGGCTAAGGACCTTCCTTAACGATTAAAAATTCATTGTGTGCATTGCCATTATTCAGTTATTAGAGACTCTTTTTATTGTAATGAGACTTGAAGCCATGACAAATTATGAATGAGGGTGTTTAGTCCAAACGTATATCAAGACATAAACAAGAGATGAGGAAAACAAGAGGGCATAACAATAATGTTCGGCTTGCTTGCAGGTGGTGACAACCTTAATCTCACTGAATTAAGCTAAATTTAAGTATGATATAAAGCTATGATTTTCACACGAATGGGAAAGTATGATGAGACAGAGACCAGCAACAGCCCCATGTCAGATCAGAGCCAGCTCCAGCTGCTCCAAAAGGAACCCACCACTGGCCAGAGCTGAGCCATGAGCGATGCTGGGTGCACTTCTGGGAGAGCAGAGTTAAGGGAGGGAAACACTGCTGCACAACAGCAGCTGGTGGAGGGGAGTGAGAGATGGGAGAGAAGCAGCCCTGCAGCCCCCACGGTCAGTGCAGCAGGAGGGCAGGAGGTGCTCCAGGCATGGAGCAGAAGCTCCCTGCAGCCCAGGAGAGGCCCATGGTGGAGCAGGCTGTGCCCCTGCAGCCCATGGGCACCACACGGAGCAGATCTCCACGGGCAGCCATGGAGGAGCCCACGGTGCAGCAGGGGGATGTGGGCTGAAGGAGGCCGCAGTCCATGGAGAGCCTCCGCAGGACCAGACCCCAGGCCAGAGCTGCAGCCTGTGGAGAGGAGCCCACAGTGGGGCAGGAGGCCTGGGGGAACTGCTGCCCATGTGGCCCTGTGCTGTATCAGCTCCTGCAGGGTGGGCCCCGTGGTATTGAGCCGTGTTGGAGCAGGGCTTGGGGAGCTGCAGCCTATGGGGATAATAGAATCATAGAAAGGCTTGGGTTGGGTTGGATTGGAAGGGACCTCAGAGATCATCTAGTTCCAACCCCCCTGCTGTGGACAGGGCTGCCAACCACTAGCTCACTAGATCAAACTGCCCAGGAACCCATCCAGCCTGGCCTTGAACACAGCCAGCGATGGGGCAGCCACAACTTCCCTGGGCAGCCTGTTCCAGCGCCTCACCACTCTCTCAGGGAAGAATTTCTTCCTGATCTCCAACCCAAATCTCCTCTCTTTCAGTTTTAGCCCGCTCCCCCTTGTCCCACCAATATCTTTCCGTGTAAAAAGTCGGTCCCCCTCCTGCCTGTAAGCTCCTTTTAAGTATTGGAAGGCCGCAATGAGGTCTCCCCGGAGTCTTCTCTTTTCCAAGCTGAACTATCCCAACTCCCTCAACCTTTCCTCACAGGAGAGGTGCTCCAGCCCTCTGATCAGTTTGGAGGCCCTCCTCTGGACCCGCTCCAACAGCTCCACATCCCCTCTGTACTGGGGGCCCCAGGCCTGCACACAGTACTCCAGGTGAGGCCTCACAAGGGTAAGAGTAAAGAGGAACAATCACCTCCCTCTCCCTGCTGGCCACCCCTCTCTTGATGCAGCCCAGGATGCCATTGGCCTTCCTGGCTGCAAGAGCGCACTGCCGGCTCATGGCCAGCTTTTAGTCGATCACAACGCCCAAGTCCTTCTCCGCAGGGCTGCTCTCAATGAGTTCATCTCCCAGTGTGTACACATACTGGGATTGCCCCGAAATCCATGTGGGAACCCCACATGGGATCAGTTTGGGAAGGATGGCAACTGTGGGAGGGACCCTACGTGGAGCAGGGGCAGAGAGTAGCCATGTAGAAGCAGCAGAGACAAAGCATTATCAGTGGACTGCAACCCCCATTGCTCATTCCTCTGTGCTGCCTGGGGAGAGGAGGTAGGAGAGAGTGGACGAGAGGAAGATGTTTGTAGTTTGCTTTTAGTTCTCACTGCTCTAATCTTTTAGGAACAGGCAACAAATTACATTAATCTCCTTTAGACTTGCTGAGTCTATTTCGTCCATGGTGGTAATTGTTGAGGGACATCCTTGTCCTTGTCTCAACCCATGAGCTTTTATTTTTGTCATATTTTTTTCCTCATTTGGAGGAGGGGGAATGAGAGAGCAGCATGGTGAAACCACCACAACACATCACTGCTTCTCTCCACTGATAGTACAAGGACCATGCTTATACCTTATAAGATTCTGTCACTTAAGGTTAAATTAGTTCAATGTGGTTTGATGTCCTACCTTGTTTCTTTTTGGAGAGAGCTAGGAGTGGAGGGAAGTTGTGATATGAGAACTGAAGAAATCCTCTGCAGCTTATACCCTCCTTATTTCAGATAGCTGCATGAAACAACCTCTTTCAAAAGTAGATTGTGCTCCATCTTAAAACTAGTTAAAATTCGCTGTGTCTACTTATAGATGTCAGAAAACGATTCTTCTTTCCTGGAAGGAAACCGTGTTCTGGTTTTGAGCCTAAATACATTCAGGGATATTTAAATTTTTTTGGTTTTGTGCCAATATTGTCCTTTAGCTGGTTAGCTCTTTAGCTTAAACAGCTTGCCTTTTATTTATTGTTATTTTTTATTTTTTTTTGTCTTTGGCATTTATTTACCACATATACTTATAAGCAAGAAATCAAATCTCTCTTGACTTCTGTTATGCTAGAACAAATAAGCCAGATCCTGCTGGGGCCAGCCCACATCACAAATTGCAGTGTAGTGCAAATCCCTGGACTTCCATTAAACCAACTAGCTCTTGGACAAGGAAACACACAGTATACAACAATACCCAGGGTATTTTTTACTGCTTTTTTCAAGATACAACTAAAGTATAGAATCACAGAATCATAGAATCATAGAATCATAAAATCATAGAATTATAGTATCATAGGATCATAGAATCATAGAATCATAAAATGTCCTGGATTGAAAAGGGACTTAAAGATCATGTAGTTTCAAACCCCTTTAGATAGGATTGCCAGCCGCTAGACCAAGTTGCCCAGGGCCCCATCCAATTTGGCTTTGAATGCCTCCAGGGATGGGGCATCCACAGCTCCTCTGGGCAGCCTGTTCCAGTGCCTCACCATCCTCTGAGTGAAAAGTTTCCTCCTAATATCTAACCTAAATCTCTCCTCTTTTAGTTAAAAACCATTCCGCCTTGTCCTATCACTGTCAGACCATGTAAAAAGTCACTCCCTCTCCTGTTTATAAGCTCCCTTCAAGTACTGGAAGGTTGCAATGAGGTCTCCATGAAGCCTTATCTTCTCCAAGCTGAACAAGACCAGTTGCCTCAACCTTTCTTCATAGGAGAGGATGCTCCAGCCCTCTAATCGTCTTTGTGGTTCTCCTCTGGACCTGCTCCATCTTTCTTGTGATGGGGTCTCCAGGCCTGCATGCAGGACTCCAGATGGTGTCTTATAAGGGCAGAGTAGAAGGGGACAATCAGATCCCTCTACCTGCTGGCCACCCCTCTTTTAATTCAGCCCAGGATGCCATTGGCCTTCCTGG
This sequence comes from Alectura lathami, assembly GCA_013399715.1. Classification (NCBI taxonomy): domain Eukaryota; kingdom Metazoa; phylum Chordata; class Aves; order Galliformes; family Megapodiidae; genus Alectura; species Alectura lathami. The sequence goes on from VXAV01005165.1 coordinate 14,922, forward strand.
CTGCAAGCGCACACTGCTGGCTCATGTCCAGTTTCTCACAAGGACCCCCAAGTCCTTCTCCACAGGGCTGCTCTCAAGGAGTTCTTCTCTCAATCTGTACACACATTTGGGATTGGCTCAACCCAAGTGCAACGCCTTGCACTTAGCCTCATTGAACCTCTTTAGGTTGCAGTGGGCCCACTTTTCCAGCCTGTCCAGGTCCCTCTGGATGGCATCCCTTCCCTCTGTTGTTTTGACTGCACTGCTAAGCTTGGTGTCATCTGCAAACTTGCTGAGGGTGCACTTGATTCCATGGTCCATGTTATTGATAAAGATGCTGAAGAGTACCAGTCCCAAGACAGACCCTTGGGGAACACCGCTCATGACCGGCCTCCACCTGGACATAGATCCGTTAACCACAACCACTTGGCTGCGACTGTCCAACCAGTTCTTTAGGCTTCATCCAAAATTGAATGTTATACTTCATGTCCATATGCAATATTGATGTAGTACAGTTAGTGTTAAAAATATTTTTCTTGTGGGAAAATAGGATGAAACTTGAAGTTATGTATCAGTTTTCAGTTTTGGAATTATGGCTATCAATATTTCTGGTAAAAAGTATATCTTTCAGCATCACCGGTTCTTCTTATTCATATCAAATCAGCAGATCATTCAAATTTATGCTTTTCTTCTCTTTTCTTTTTCTGCCTGAATTGCAAGAAATGTTTTGGATTGATTAGTCCACAAATTCAAAAAGACAAGAAAATGACTCCAATTTCACTACATTTAGAAACAAATTTTTTTCTTGTTAAGTATTGTGCTATAACTTTTATTCTTCAATGTGTAGAAGTAACTGGTTGTATGTAGTATTGTGTGAAGGATCACCTACATGCAGCAAAACAAAACACAGCAAAAGAGAAGTGATTTTCTCCAAGATGTAAAAGCAAATAAAAAACCTAAAAAAAGAAACTAGCAATTAAAAGGCTGTGACAACATAATCCTCATAAAGTAACAAAGGCTTAAAAATAGCAGCAAGCACTGAAGAAAACTTCTATCACAATGATTAAAATGACTGATGTGGAAGAAGTGACCTCTTCCACTAATCTCCCAAAAGATGATTCCATGTAGTTAAATGAATTAGTTCAAGCAAATTTGAATTATATAAAAAAAAAAAA
>VXAV01005165.1:33812-45176 GCA_013399715.1 Alectura lathami
ATGGAAAGGGAGAACTGGCCTCCTCTGATGTGGAGAAGGCTGAGGTACTTCATGAGTTCTTTGCTTCGGTCTTCATTGCTGGTTAGGATGCCCAGGTCTCTTGTGTCCCTGAAAATCCAAGTGGGGATGGGGGAAGCAAAATCCTTCACTGTGTGAGAGCAGAGCAAGTCCGAGACCAGCTGATGAGACTTAATGTCTACAAGTCTATGGGGCCGGACGGGATGCATCCCAGGGTCTTGAAGGAGTTGGCTGATGTGGTTGCCGAGCCGCTCTCCATCATATTTGAAAAGTCGTAGCTGTCAGGCGAGGTCCCCGGTGACTGGAAAAAAGAGAAACATCACTCCCATTTTTAAGAAAGGAAGATCCGGGGAACTACAGGCTGGTGAGCCTCACGTCTGTGCCTGGGGAGATCATGCAACAGATCCTCCTGGAGGAGATGCTAAGGCACATGCGAGATGAGGAGGTGATCCGAGACAGCCAGCACGGCTTCACCAAGGGCAGGTCGTGCCTGACCAATCTGGTGGCCTTCTATGATGGAGTGACGGCATCGGTGGACCAAGGGAGGGCGACGGATGTCGTCTACCTGGACTTGTGCAAGGCCTTTGACATGGTCCCGCACCATATCCTTATCTCTAAACTGGAGAGATATGGATTTGATGGGTGGACTGTTCGCTGGATAAAGAACTGGCTGGAGGGTCGCAGCCAAAGGGTTGTAGTCAATGGCTCTACGTCCAGGTGGAGGCCGGTCACGAGCGGTGTCCCCCAGGGGTCCGTCTTGGGACCGGTGCTCTTCAACATCTTTATTGACGACTTAGACTGTGGGATCGAGTGCACCCTCAGCAAGTTTGCTGATGACACCAAGCTGAGTGGTGCAGTTGATACCCCTGAAGGAAGGGATGCCATCCAGAGGGACCTGGACAGGCTGGAAAAGTGGGCCCACGAGAACCTGATGAGGTTCAACAAGGCCAAGTGCAAGGTGTTGCACTTGGGTCGGGGCAATCCCAGGTGTGTGTACAGACTGGGAGAAGAACTCCTTGAGAGCAGCCCTGCGGAGAAGGACTTGGGCGTTGTGATCGACGAAAAGCTGGCCATGAGCCGGCAGTGCGCTCTTGCAGCCAGGAAGGCCAATGGCATCCTGGGCTGCATCAAGAGAGGGGTGGCCAGCAGGGAGAGGGAGGTGATCGTCCCCCTCTACTCTGCCCTTGGAAGGCCTCACCTGGAGTACTGTGTCCAGGCCTGGGGCCCCCAGTACAGAGGGGATGTGGAGCTGTTGGAGCGGGTCCAGAGGAGGGCCACCAAAATGATCAGAGGGCTGGAGCACCTCTCCTGTGAGGGAAGGTTGAGGGAGTTGGGATTGTTTAGCTTGGAAAAGAGAAGGCTCTGGGGAGACCTCATTGCGGCCTTCCAATACTTGAAAGGAGCTTACAGGCAGGAGGGGGACTGACTTTTTACACGGGTGGATAATGGTAGGACAAGGGGGAATGGGCTAAAACTGAAAGGGGGGGGGGGGGGTTTAGGTTGGACATCAGGAAGAAATTCTTCCCTGAGAGAGTGGTGAGGTGCTGGAACAGGCTGCCCAGGGAAGTTGTGGCTGCCCCATCGCTGGCTGTGTTCAAGGCCAGGCTGGATGGGTTCCTGGGCAGTTTGATCTAGTGAGCTAGTGGCTGGCAGCCCTGTCCATGGCAGGGGTGTTGTAACTAGAAGATCTCTGAGGTCCCTTCCAACACAAGCCATTTTATGGTTCTATGAAATGCTGAACTCTGAGTACCTCTGTGAGGTCTTTAGGATTAGCCATCTCTGAAATATTATTTTATACAATACAAAACATGGAACTAAACTGGATATTTACTGCACCTGCTTACGCAGTCCTTATACACATGTTTGTAATGACTGTTTTGCTGTACTTAAAACTCAAAACTACCTCCTTCTTTGTGTCTTCCTTGTCAGAGCTGTGTCTTTTAGAGTATTGCAGTGTGCTTTGTGATCCAGCACAATGCTGTCCCACACCGTACAGAAGACGGTACTTAAGGTAACGGAGCCCATGTCCCCGATACTGTGTTGGAAAACTATCATCAAGATACAGATGAAGGAGGTGTAAATATGCCTGTATGTTCCTTTTAAATAACGCCATAGCCTTACTTTGCAGAGTCTGGTACCTAATACGTATCAGCTATAGCAGAAATAAATAATATAACATTTCTTTTAAAGAGTTATGGATTGCAAGGAAGCTGAGTTATGCAACTCAAATTTTGTCTGAAAACAAACATTGTTTCTATTTCAGTCACAGAGAGAACTGATCAATGATATGTCCTCATCTCATCAAAATTCATTTTCTATCTCTCTTGCTGTGGAGCCTCCACTGCCATCTGGTATATTTTATTTTCTTCCTCTTCAAATGTGTATTCTTAAGAGGCAGCTGCTACATAGCCTGTAGTTTCTCAATGCCTTCCTCCAATAGAGCCGCACTTGAGTTACACTAGTTATCCTGTTCACTGGTGGGGAGTCTTTGACGTATATTGGCTCACAGAGCCTAGCATCACTGGTGGTGACCTTGGATTAAGTAATAGTTTTTGGAAACTAGCATTATTCAGGCTAAACATTATCTAGGTGGGTGAGCAAAAGTCACGAGTCAGCTTTTTACAAAAGATTTGATTGACATCCATTCAATTTATCAAATATTAGTTCTGCAACAGTACTGGAATGATCCCTGCAGATTTTGTTTTAAAAAAGGAAATTTGGACCTTCATTGTTCTATACTTATTAATGGGTGTTCGGTGTTTGGAAGACCTGCTAAGTAGACTGTGAATTAAAACATTAAAAGAATCTATCTGTTTCACGATGCAAATGGGAAAAGAGAAGGCATCTAAAAGTAACCTATTTCAAGTTCAGTTTGGGCTTGTTGTCCTTCTCCTCCTCCACACATATGTATTTTACAGCAGTGATAGAAACAGAAGCAGTTTCAGCCTATAAACCAGATGCTATCTATATGCTTATAACATTACATAAAAGACCTGGCCCAGCACCTGATGAAATTGGATCACCTTTGCAAGCAGACTTTGTGGAAGTGCTTGATGAGTAATAAATTTGTGCTAAACTTTGAGGAAAAGTTATAAAATTCACCTTTAATTCCAAATTAATAACATTAGTAACTCAGTTGGTATTAGTTAATGCATATATTAATGACATTTTTTCCTTTACAGCTATTCAATTTCTTTAAATACCCTGTTATTTGCCCATCTAAATTACTTTTTGCCTGGCCTGAAGTTAAGAATTTCAACATGGTCCTCTGAAATTGTATCTGAATACATTATCTTTCAGGAAGAACTGTCACTGTCCTTCATGTAATTGCTAGAAACTGATTTCCTGAGCAAATTCAAGTAAAGAGCTCCTGATCTAGGAACCACATACTGATTCATTGAGGGAGCATGCTCGCTGTCTGTTGTTACAGCAGGTACAAGACCTTTTGAGCTAAAGCCCACTGTATGCCAGGAATACTTTTGTGGTCTTAAAGAAATGTGACACAGTTGGGCCATTTGTGCTTCCCCTTGTATAATGACATGTGAAACCCTTAACAGTGTTCTTTCTCATCTGTTGCACATGCCTGCAGGATTTCTGCTTTGTTTTTTTTTTTTTGTTTTTTTTTTTTTTTTTTTTTTTTTTTTTTTCAGTATAGTGAAAGACTTCACCCTGATCTTTGCTTTAGAATTTTATGTAATAAATTGGAAGGGAACAAGGTTTCTACTCATTTCTTTTGATTTGCTTTGCGTGACATATTAGTTGAAAATGCTTTTGACGCTAATCTATCCCTTCATCTTAAATCTTAATAGCTTGCATATATTTGCATCAGTTCTTCTAAGTTCTTTTTTGTTTGTTTGTTTTTTTTTACAGGGATTGTAAACTGTGTTAAACTGCACAGGGACTGTGTCAACTGTCTCAGTACCCTCAGAGTGGGAGCTGAGTTTAATACATCTATGCCCACTGGCTAGATACCAGGGCTTTCCTAATGATCAGCACGGGTTCTTTGCGGTCCTAGACCCTTTCTGTCATAGGTAGCAAATTGGGAATTTATTTACTGATGCAGGACTCCAGACGTTAGAAGGAGTTTCTGCTGTTTCAGGAATAAAAATGTGTCTGAAACAATGTACTTTTTCTGAGCCATGTTTCCTAGACATTTCACCCCTAGCTTCCAGTTTTAATTTTCCACATTTTCATTCGTATTCCTCATGAAAAAAAGATAAATACTTTTCAGCAGTTGGCATTCTTTTGATGTTCTTAAAATACCTGTGAATCCAACAGAAACAAAACTGGATATGATTTATTTCAAGGGTATCCTGTGAGCAGAAATCACTAAAATTCAGTTTATATTCTGGACTCCAACACAATATTACAGCTGAATTATTGTTAAAAATTAAATCCTTCTTGGAGTAACACTAAGTCACATCAAGCCAGAAATAACCTATTTTTTTATCCTTTATCACGTTTTTCTAAGTCAAAAAGATCACACTGTCTGTCCCTTTTAGCCCTTCTTTAATAGCACTTATATGAAATAGCTTTAAACACATTGAATATTACAGAAGCAGTCTTAAAGAAATGAAATTTCTTGAGGTTTCATGAATATTATTAGTGAGATGTTGCTGTTTCTTCAGTCATTAAGACCCAATAAAGGCAGGAAAGCAGTGTTAACTTATCCCCTTACCTTCTTAAAGAGATAACAGTCACCTGACCAGTGCATATTTAAGTGAACCTTAAGACAAGGCATAGGCTGCCTCTGACTCAGAAAAACAGGAGATTTGAGAAAGAGCAACAAGAGTTTTGAAAATAAAAGCATAGAAGGGAGCTAAGAATAAGGGTGGGGATAGACACAGAGAGAGAAAGAATTAGTCACAGGATGCTGGAAACAAATCAGGTGCCATTAATTCTAGTTTTCACAGGAGAAAATTGATTTTTTTTTTTTTTAATCTCTGTGATTCTTAATTGTAATTGAAGATTATTTCACCATTTCATTGTTTCTCTCTATGGATTTTTAATGTACTTTTATGATTATAGTGACAAATACGTAAAGTAGTTACAAAATAATTTTTGCTGTCATTTAAAAAACTATATAAAGTTTTGAGGACAAATATCCAAACCAAACCAAAACAACAACAACAACAAAACAAGCCTCTGCAATTCTGAAGTCTATCTCTTTTGTCCTGTGTAGGAGATGAAAAGGGAAAAAAAGAGAGGAAAAATCATACACCGATGTTTTTAAACTGCACTTTGCAGATGTATCTCTAAATCACTTAATCATATTAAGTACCTTGTTATCTTTATTTTTTTCCAATTAAAAATCAGATGGCACCCCTGGTGCAAACCAGCTCCAAATCAAAGACTGATTGTTGAGCTCTGAATTCTGGGTTTTCATGAACAAAGCAGGGTTCTGTTTTCTCTCCCTCTGAAGGGAAAACAAATGGATAACACTTGTTTTAGCTTTGTTTTACTATAGCTTGCCTCTGAGTTTACATTATTCACAGCACACTCAAACTAAGACTTCTGAGAGAAACTTTACAGACCTCACCTGCATAGTGGAAAAAAAAAAAAAAATAAAAGTATTGTAACATTTATGGGGATACAATCTCATTTAATTGCATTTAATGTAAATTGCAAGAGATCTGCTTTGATAAAAAGCTATGTTTATTCCATGGTTAAAACCTATTGCTAGAAGACTGTGATCTACAGGGAATTATCTTTACCTACAAAAACTTTAATAATTTTCTTCATTAAGAGGAATTAAACTAACATTGAGCCCCCATGTTTTATGTATTACTCTATTTCACCCTTGAAATCTCATATCCCAGTTGACATGTTTTTATCTGCCGCTATGACTGTCCCTGTGTTATCGCTTATAAGCGTGATGTATGAAATCTTTCTCTTTGAAAGAATGAATTCACTGACAGATGAAAGGAAATCATGTAAGGAAGTGTGTCTAACACAGCTTTAGTCATGTCTGTATTATTGCTGTTTTGGACATCAGTGTGGTTTTCATCTGTTAAGTAAAATGGGCTGGTGCATCTGCCACACAGGGGAAAATTACTGCTGAACCTGAATAAATGATGGGTAGGCACTTCAAGACAATCATTTGGGAGGAGAGAATTAGTGGGAAAAGGGAATAATGGGACAATATGAGGGGGAATTTATCTGATTTTCTTTTGCTGTGGTTTAACCCCAGAATACAGCTCAGCCCCATGCACACACTTGCTCAGTCCCTCTCAGTGGGATGGGGAGAACTGCAAAGGTAAAAGCATGAGAACTCATGGGTTCAGGTAAAGACACTTTACTAAGTAAACCAAAAGCTATGTATGCAAGCAAAGCAAAATAATGAATTCATTTGCTGCTTCTCCCTGACAGGCAGATGTTTAGCCATTTCCAGGAAAATAGGTCTTCATCTTTTGTAACAGTTAATAGAGAAGATAAACACTGTAACTCTGAACATCCCCATCTTCTTCCTTGTTTCTCTCAGATTTTATTACTGAGCAAGACATCATATGGTATGGAATAGCTCATTGGTCAGTTTGGGTCATCTGTCCTGGCTCTGTCCCCTCCAAACTCCCTGTGCCTCCCTAGCCTCCTCGCTGGCAGGGCAGCATGAGAAACGCAGACCTTGGCTCTGTGTAAGCACAGTAAGGAGAAAAATAGCATGACTTTCTTGTATAATTTTCCCAGCTGCAGATGAGACCAAAGGGGCTTTTATGTTGCCCAGTATATTCCACAGAGAGTTTGCCACTGTAAAACTTACTAGTGAACATCTAGTCCTTGCAGCTGAGGTTTAGTCACAGCAAACACACCTCAGCTGCTGGGGGTCTCACAGGCTGAGTGGGAGATGTAGAACTTTGTAAGTGTGGGCATATAAATTAGGGACAGAATCAGAATCTAGTTTTGTTATATTTGCAGTTACTGTAAGAACTATAGTAACTATAGTAACAAAAATCTCATTCAGTTATCACAACAGTGTCTATTATTTTTCAGTAAATTTCCTGTACATATGAAGTGGTTTAACCTGGCAAGAAGCTTTGCACCACACAGCCTTTTGCTCAGTTCCTCCCCTCCCAGTGGGATGGGGGAAAGAATCAGAAAAAAAAAGCAGATCTTGTAGGTTGAGATAAAAACTTATTACTAAGACAGAAAAGGAGGGCCACCAAAATGATCAGAGGGCTGGAGCACCTCTCCTGTGAGGAAAGGTTGAGGGAGTTGGGATTGTTTAGCTTGGAAAAGAGAAGGCTCCGGGGAGACCTCATTGCTGCCTTCCAATACTTGAAAGGAGCTTACAGGCAGGAGGGGGACCGACTTTTTGCACGGGTGGATAATGGTAGGACAAGGGGGAATGGGCTAAAACTGAAAGAGGGGAGGTTTAGGTTGGACATCAGGAAGAAATTCTTCCCTGAGAGAGTGGTGAGGCGCTGGAACAGGCTGCCCAGAGAAGTTGTGGCTGCCCCATCCCTGGCTGTGTTCAAGGCCAGGCTGGATGGGTTCCTGGGCAGTTTGATCTAGTGAGCTAGTGGTTGGCAGCCCTGTCCACGGCAGGGGGGTTGTAACCAGATGATCTTTGAGGTCCCTTCCAACCCAAGCCATTCTATGATTCTATGACGAGAGAAGTAACAGCATCTTAGGGTTTGGTCTACTTTGGATCAAAATTTCCTAGGAACAGAGTACATATCTACATGGATAAATGCTTATAAGACAGACTGTGTCATTGGTCCTCTGTGAGCAGAAGCACTTTCACGCACACCACACAAAGCCAGATCCCTTCAAAGCAGATTGGCCACAGCCACAGAACACTTGGTCTTTGTTGTGTTATATGAAATGCTCCCAGAAGCTTCTTTTCTTCCTTACTTTCTTTCTCTTCTTCTTCCTTTCTTTTTAATTTGGTCTCTGACATAATGAGAAATCTGCGCTTAGACCCACTAGAGATTTTTTTTTTGCAACAAAATACAAAATGTGTATTGCTTGTCCCAAGGCATGACACATGAATTTGTGCTAATTGTTGTCTCAGTGCCCACCACGTAGCATTGGAGGATGCTACAGAGCACACACACACACAAAAAAAAAAAAAAAAGCCAAATCTTCTTCATCCTTCATCTATTTTATCCACTGTAAAAAATATCTATAGAAAATTCCTCCTGCTTTTCATAGCAGATGGATTTTGTATCATAAGGAAATGAATGATAATGCTCTAAAAGTAACCTTAGGAAAAAAAAAAAAAAAAAACAAAAGCATTTATTCAGTGTGGAAGATCAAGGAGTCATAAAACAACTCTTAGAAGCCAAACTATTTGACAAGATAGTCAGGCCTCAGGACTTCTTCTACCCAGAACACAGATTTTCAGAAAGGTCTGCTTGTCAGATCAACATGTGCTCTTCACTGGATTTTGGATGTTCACTCCAAATACACTGAATTTTCACAGAGGGATTTAAAATATTCTACTTTGGATATTGCAAATATTCTATTTGCTCATAAAAACTCTCCAAGGAAGGACCATTACAGGATCTCTGCAAGGATTTATTTATTATTATTATTTTGCCATTTTTGTGTCTTTGTATGTATCTGTGGATCATAAGTACAGTATAAATGTAGATATTATCATTATAATAGCCATTCCCATGTAATGTTTATAGAATATATATTTTCAGAAAAATATTTTTGCTATTCCTTTGACTTCAGCCTCTACAAATAAAACTGTGACCTTCCAGTTTTAATAATGACATGACATATGGCAAAGAAGGAAAGGGATGTGAGGTCAAGCCAATGTTAATATATTTACCAGGCAAATATCTTTCCCTAGATCTTTAATCTGCTTAACCATGTTATCAATTAGTGAAGTACATTGATTAAGTAAATCAATAAAATTATTGCTTAACAATTCAGATTTCCTCTCTGGTCATTCCTTGACACTGCTGGTGTCTACATGTTGCATATATATATATATATTTGTTTTCTGATAGAATACTGATATTCTAGATTTAATGTAGAGAAAATACATGTGTTAATATTTACAGTGAGATATATGAATATTGTTTGTTCATGACTTATTTACATTTAAAATGTCTAGTCTCAAAAGTGGTTTCCTTGATCATATATATTAATATGTTCAACTTCTTTTATTTTAGAATAAACCCTTTGTTCATCTACAGTATATCTTTTGTTTCTGTTCAGTTCCAGTTTAAGAAAACCAACACCAAATAAATATGATAGCTTGTTCACCACACAAGCATTAGTAAGTGTACATTTAGGTGTCTGTGTGGTATGTGTATGTGGGGAAACTATTAAGAAAATCACTAATAAAATAATTTTATTGTCATCTCTTATTATGCAAGATTTCAGATGTTTCATATGTAGCGTGCAAATTTATTTTAGAGTGTCACCTTAAGGTGTTTCTGCCAGCATTACAACTCATTTTTAAGGGTCTTTTTAAAAAGCTTTTTGTCCCCAACTTAGGTAAATACTTGTCCTTGGTTGTTTTTGTTTGTTTTTCTGTTGTCCCTGTAATGAAACCATATATTTTCAAATTAAAACTACTTTTATTTTCTTCTTTATGTTATGTTGTCTGCAAGTCTTTTGTGTGTGTGTGTGTCTGTGTGTGTGTGTATTTTCTGTTTCCTGCATCATTTGAACCTCAGTGTAGTATCAGCTGTGACTTTCATCAATGTACCATTTTACTGAACTTCCTAGCCCACTGATAAGAATATGAGTTTTGGCACTGACACCAGTAAAACAAAGTTCCACTCAAGTTTATTAATGAAAATATTGAAATAGTACCCAATAAAATGATGGACCATTTCTCATCAAAACTTGATACATTATTATTCTTCATTATTCCATTTTACAGTCCTGCAATTAGATCCTATCAATATGAAATATTAATTTTCCAAGTTGTTTTTAATTAATTTTGACAGTAAGATCATTCACTAGCTTTGTAATAACATCAAAAAAGAAATCAGACTTGTCTGGCAAGACTTAATGCTTATAACCCTTAGTGAAACATCATGAACATCTTCAGTCCTACAAGTGGCAGGGATGGGCACTTTTCCCTTACCCACAGTCAGCACTACACTACACACTACACTTGATCTTAGCCAAAAGGCCGAGAAGCACAAGACCCTTCCACCAGCTGAATTATGCACCTCTTCTGAAAGTGTAACAGGTTCGCTGCTCTGTGTGAACACAGGAAGGAAGCATTGAACAGAAGTCTACAAAGGGCTGTCAGACGTAGCATGGCTTTTCCTTGACCCTCAGAGGAGACGGACAAATGAGATGGCAATGAGGCATGTTAAACCTAAACTGCACAGTGCATCTCTGCACAGAATCACTGCCCAAGAGGCATTTCTCTGCCACATTATAGACTGGGAATCTCATAGAACAGTCAAAAACTGATTGGCAAGGTTAAAAAAATTACACTGACAAATATAGATTTTTAAAAAGCAATGAAGCAGACATTTCTAATGAGTGGTTTGAAGAAAAAAAAAAAAAAGGAGAAATAGTATAGGGCAATTCTTTAAGAAGCTGCACTGTGACAGTGAAAGAAAAGGAGATCACAATTACTCATGGATTAGTTTGTTTTCCTACACACAAGTCAAAGCAAGATATAGACACAAGGGTGTTTGGTAGATTTTTTTTTTTTTTTTTCCAGCTGCTTCTGAAGAAAGCAAATCCCTTTATTTCAGTCAGTGCTAAGAACCTAAAAACCTTTGAGGGTCAGGGCCATAGAACATTAAAAGGATTTATCTCCTAAGCTGAAAACAATCATGAACAAAACTCAGAGGGAAGAAGAAAAAAAAAAATTAAAACTATGAATGATTAGGAAAAGTTTCAAAATGATTTATTATGTGTTTTTTTTCTAATTACCTACATTTCCCAGTTCTTCAGAAAACCGAAGGACTTTTATTAAAAAGTCTGGGTCTAGAGTGGAAGTGAAAGCAGCAGTTAAATAAAGTCGCCACCCCCCTTATATTTGCAATGGAAATGAAGTACTTATTAAAAAAAAAAAAAAAAAAGAAAAAAAAAAAAAAAGAAAGTTATAAAACATAGGTAATTTAAAAGTAAAGGAAGTAGATCAATGTAAAATTTCTGGTTAGAGGAGAACAGGAAAATGGAACAGAGTTATTTAAAGTATTAAGGAAAAATGTGAAAATGTTCAGGTCCCTTTATACAATAACATTTTTAGTCATAATTCAGACAAGAGATACATTATCTTTTCAATTTGAAGATGTAAATATTGTGCAATCTAGAAATAATAGTATATCATTAAAAAAATATGGGACTGAACATTTACAAGTCTATGGGGCCGGAAGGGATGCATCTCAGGGTCTTGAAGGAGTTGGCTGATGTGGT
>VXAV01005166.1:7626-31850 GCA_013399715.1 Alectura lathami
ACTCTCAAATTCTCAAAGTGGCCTTAAACTGAAATGAATATATGGCTCTGAATATAAATTAGCAAAAAAAAAAACAGGAAAAAAAAAAAGATCATGAAAAAAAAAATTTGGAAAGCAAGAAATTATCACATGTATCTTCAGTGTTTATCTGTATTCTTTAATGCCACTGCTCTGCTAAGCTTTCCCACTTGTTAGAAGCTTCAAATTCAGTCTCTTCTTGTGACAAAATGAGGGGTCCAGGCTGGATGCTGAGGGTCCCAGCCAGTTTCAGTCTTATTTCCAGACGCTTCCAGCAACTTCTGTTTTCTGTTGCTGCTACTATCAGAAGTAGTACTAGGATAGTTTGTATTGCTGCTACTCTGTCTTATTGAGCAAATTATGTGGAAACTCTTGTCAGGCTGCACTTTCTAGCTGTACCACATCTGAGATTTCAAAAGGCTGGAAACTCAGTGGGTGGTATGCTTAGTCTATGATGAGATATAAATCAAGGCAATAGAACAGCTTTAAAGTATCAGTGGTCCTCTAGAAAATTACGCACTAATATGACAGGCTATTTTTTCACAGTTGTGGTGAAACTGATATCAAACATGAAAAGAAGCTATTGGAGGAGAAAAAGATGTTGGGATATCAGGAGAAACATAGCAGAGAAGAAAACGAGGTCCTGATATTTCAGGGCTGTGAAAGGGCATTCAAGACTTGTGCTAGTCTCACAAGCAGGATCTTCGGACTGCGTCATTCCTTGCAGAGGTTTTCCAGTACACTTCATTACACTTCTGCATTTTTCTATTATATTGTTCACGATTTATCCCGACTATTTTTGCCACAGTTTAGGGCACAGCTTATTGTCCGTATTCAACACAGACATCAAGGCAAAGTTCTCTCTGCAGCAGGTTTTTCTATTCTGAGGTGCAGTCATGGACTCTCACCTCCATCTGCGCTTCTTTATGGTAACCTTTGTCATGTGTTGCTGTACAACAGTCACAACAATGACAATTTCTCTGCGGTAGCTGGTTGTTTCTGCTGAATTCTCGTACCCTTTGGTCATCTGCCTTTTCCCAGAGCACATCTCCAGTTCAAGATCACTGAATTATATCCAGGCTTCCACTGTATTTCCTCTCCCAGTTTTGTCAAGTTTGCAAATTCAGCAATCAAAATCCTTAGTTCATCAGGCACATCATTAGGATATTTGATAGGACTGACTCAAAGGCTTCACAGCTGCAGAATCCCCTTCAGTGCAACTTTTATCTTTAGCAGGAAATTGCTGGTATCACCACTAAACTGCTGTATGTGCACACAGACTGTTGTATACTGTATTTCTTTTGAAGGCATTCTGATGCTGTAATTACAATATGGTTTAATGCTTCTTGTGTCAGGTTGTAGATAAAACATTATTGTTATTTTCCTTTAATAAAGCCTGTTACTTGTCTACAGAAGGAGATTAGATTAACTTGATATGTCTTTGTGATAAATCCTGCTTGCTGTCCTCTGGCTTTGTTATTGTCTTCTGTGATGTGAAACCCAGCGATTATTTGTTCTGGTATGGCTATAGAATTACGCAGTTCTTCCTCTTCTATTGGCACACTGTGCTTACCATTCTTAGGTGTAATCTTCAGCCATTTTTCCTGAGTTCTCAGAAATGGCTCTAAGGATTTCATCAGCCAGTTCTTTAAATATCCTTGGAGGAAATGCATCTTGCCATGCTCACTTGAGTGTTTACATAAGGGAAAAACAAACAAACCAACTTGCTGTCTATATACCTTCCTTCCTAACTAATGGGTTCTTCATACCTCTCTTGCACAAAAATAAGATAGCAATTCTCAGAGCACACAGTGAACCTGTCCTGAAGGAGAAGCATGGTTCTAAGTATAAGCAATAGATACTTCTATGTCCAAAGTGAGTTTTTCTCCACCTAAGGATAAATCCTTTTTTTTTTTGTTGGTGTTGTTGATGGAACCAACAATGTACAAAAGAAGCTCAAAGTAATTATGAGCAAAGACAGCAAAAAAGTGTTTAAGTGATTATTTTTAGGGAATGTTCAATACCATGATCTCCTTAAAATGAATACAAGACCTGTCAAAGAACTGTATAGACAATGCAGTGCCAGTGCTGCTTATTTCTAAACATCAAACTTTTTTTCTCTGACTTGCTGAATATCAGGATAACTGTGAAATAACCTGGTATACATTTAAGGTGGATGGTGACACCAGCTGGTAGCAAAATATAAAAAAAATTGTGGGTTCCGGTGCTGCTGCTGGCAGAAAACTTCCAGGAATGGGATCAGTGCCATGTCACTGAAGCAGCTAAACGCAGGTGTTTGTCTCACCCTGGTTTTGCAGATGCCTGTCCTCTCCTGGTTACACAGAAAATGAGTTCCTAGATAACAGACCTGAGTTGCGCTTCCATACTTGCTTTTCTTTACTTCTGTTTCTATAGAATTATTGTCCTAAGAACCTGGATGAAATGTGCTGAGAATGTTTGAACTTGTTTCTCTTTGGAAAGAGTGTTAGCCCAAAAGTGAATAATAGTTGAAGTTCTTAGTTGTGCTAAAAACATTTTCTTTATAAAGAAAACAAAAGAGTATTGAATTGAAATCAAATGTGTAACTTCTGCACTGTCACACTAAACTCAGTCATGATGTTCTAGAAATCTAATTCCTTGGACTGTTTTATAATAGTTTCTCTAGAAGAGTTCCTTCTAATAAGACACTGAGATTAAGTATCAAGATAGAGCAAACTGAAAAAAGTACGCAATATATCAAAATTGTAAAATACAACAAAAATCCCTCTTTTAATTGTTGTTGTTATTATTATCACAAGAGATGGTAAACCTTGCCTAAACAGAGGTCACTTGCAGGTCCCCAGGCCTGCAAAAAAGGAGGAATTTCCAATTTCACTACTCAAACTCTCATACGTAGACAAAATTGATTCATACTTTTCTCCAAAGAAAAAGATAAATAGTGTCTACAATTAAAATAACAAAGCCCCATGGGGGACCATGTAATATATCCATGGGAGTTTCAATACTGTGGACTGGGTAACCTTTTGAGGTAGTTGATGAAGTCTGTTTTAAATGGTTTAAGAGGAATGTTAAAGGCTTAACCATGGATTTGCATGTAAAGGCCTTTTAGCTGTAGGTGAGACTGAACACCAATCCATAGCTGTTTTGGGCATGGATGTTATTTAGGAACTGCTGAAGTTAGAGTTCCTGTCATTTTAAATGGAATAATATTCATCCATGGGCAGGCAAGAGAGTGTAAGGAAGAAACAAACACTTGTAAAATGACATGCTTTAAAAACTTACAAATAAAGAAACAAACAAACAAAAAAAAAACACCAACAAACAGCAGCAACAAAAAAACCCAAAACCTTCAGAAAGTATCCAAGTTCTATTAGAAATGTGTTACAATTACATTAACGATATACCCATCACTTAATTTGTGTTCTTCTCTTGCATGTTTTAGTACTTTGGGGTTATTTTCTTAAAAAAGCAGAGAAAATAAAAGAACGTGGCTTTGAAACAACTTGGAGACTGTCAGTGCTTTTCATCTGTGTTTCTAATGGAATAATTCAGAAACATGGATTATCAGAAAGTGTATTAATTCCTAAAAAGCAGTGTAAACAATGTCCCTGATGTGCCTTGGTATTACTGTGGGCTCAAAATACACTAAGCAATTTAATTTCTTCAAGCTGCATTGTTTAGATAGGATGACAGCATCAGATATTCTCCTGCCTTTAATGGCCATTGGGATTGTCGTTGCTGAAGTGAATAGCTGAGCTGCCTGTTAAACAGCTTTCCCACAGCATATAACAGTACTAAGATGGAAAGCATTGTATGGGGGTGTGAATATACGGCAAATGTGCGATCTTTCAGCCTAACATTGGATTAACTTTCTCATTTTCAAGCCTCAGTACGCAAGAATTAAATAGTTGACAAAAACGCCTTTTTTTTTTTTTTTTTCCCTTCAGCAAGTTCTTTTGTTAGACCTTTTTCTTTTTTCTCCCTCTCTTTTTTCTGCTTTGCACTACTGAAAAGAAAAAGGTGGGAGAACTGGAATGTGCAGGCTTTTTTCCAGTTTATTAAAGAGGATAGGCAAATCAAGTTTACTGCAGTAAATAAGTACACACCTGAGCTAAAGCACCATATGGTGATTGTCTGAAGAGTGGAAAATGATGGGAGTAACGGTGGGTGCTGGGCTATTAAGCAGCATCTGACATCTGAGAACTGTTTAACTGTAGGCTCTGCTGTCACTATAATCAATTGAGCTACACTCCTACATAAATGTAGCTGATAAAGCAGTACTGCTTCAGAAATGACCAAAACCTCCGAAATGGCATCTGGTTGGCAGAGTTATTTCTGGTACCTACATGCAGGTTATTTTTGTGTGTGTGTTTGGAGCTGTTCATCCTTTCTTTTAAAAGGAAGTTTGTAACTGCCAGGATGTTCCTGCTGAGTCCTTTCATCAGCTGTCTGCTTTGGAGGTGATTTGTGTGTGTGCATTGTTCATGTTGCAGCTCTGTTCTGTGTGTTATGGCTACAAACAGGGTTTGCCAATGAGTGAAATTGCAAAACACCGGAAATGTCAAAGTAGCTCACGATACTATCTCTCAGAGAATTTATGGGACATTCAAATTCTGACACCTCATTTTCATAACATAATCCTGAACATGAAAAGTTGTTTGCAAAATACCCAATGTGTAGACTGTGCTGAGTAGGAGCACCTGAAGAGCTCCACTAGTGCCCAGCCAGTCTGTACCCACCCAGGTGCAACCAAGTTGTGCTTGTGCCTGGGTCCCCTGGCCTGGTTCAGCATCCTCAGGCCAGTGCAGATACGGGATTTCATACAGCCTGGCAAACCTGTGGAGAAACCCATGATTCTTTTGTTCAAAAAAACTAGCTAGACATTTGGATGGGAGCTGTGTTCTTGTTACTCGTGTTTCTACCTTGCAAGCTGAAATTTGCAGAAGCATTACCAAAGCAAAAGTGGTTCGAACCTGTGGAATGGTAATCTTCCTTAAATTCCCCTCTTTCCCCGAGGTGGCTGTCTGATGTAGTACAATATTGTATTTCTCAGTGTGAAATAAAACCTTAAACATGAAATAGAATTACTGAGTACCGCTAGCACTCTTTTTTTGCTGAAGGCAAGAGAAAAAGATACATTGAGTAATTTATTACATGAGATTATCAGTATGCTGAATACAATGGCATTGTAGTGTTCAATGGAAGAGAACTATCAAGAGGAAATACTTGGTATGCAAATTACAAAAGATAAAATAGTGGTTCAGATAAAGCTGTGTTAAAATTACTAAGATTATAATAATATCTGGGGGAGTATATATGATGCTGTGTAGCTGGTGCAGCTGGTATTCTGTCCCTGGCAGGATGGGATGGTTGCCAACCACAGCAATATGGTGCGTTTGAGCCCTTGTTCTGAAACTGGAATTTAAACAGGGTTTTGTGCGTAGTTATGCTGCAAGCTTATACCTATAGTGATCCACAGGCTACCTGCTTCTTTCCTGAAACACTAATTCATTATGATGGCCTGCATTTATTGCCACCATTTGCAGATAAACTTATATGGTAATATGTGCCTCGCTTTAAAAAAAAAAAAAAAAAAAAAAAAATTCCTAGAGATGGTGGCAATCCCAAAGGCATTTGTACAATGAATTAATTTCTTGTAGTGGATTAAAGTATATGGATTCTAATTAATTTTGTCATTGCCTTCTTCATAACAAGAATCATCATATTGGAAATTCATAATTAAGAAGGACTGTGTATGGTGAGATTGGCCTTTGTACCTATACTTCTTTCCATTTTAATGCAACTGTCTTCAAAAAGAGAATTGGGCCTTGAGCAATTTTAGGATAAAAATAAAGCAGAATGGAAAATGTCATGAATATTTACAAGTACATTGCCTTTTTGTTGCCATAGTTTGTTTACGTATTGCTTATAAGTTCTCTTATAGGAAAACATAAATGTTCTTTCTCTAGCTAATATTTTATTCATTAAAGATGTTGTTCAGATCTCAACTGAACAGGTTTAGGTGGTGTCATCTCCCTGTTGAATTCATTATTCAACAGGCTTTTTCCTGGAGAAACGGAACCTTAGGTGGCTATGCTTCCATTTTTTTTTTCACTCCCCTTCCATCCTATGCTTCAAATGTCCACTTCAGGAAACCTAATGAAGAGGAAAAGTGCCTTTGCTTAAACAAGCTGTTATCTCCCCTTTTCAAATCTCCCTGTGCCCATGGCTGAACTTGTGAGAATTACTGTCATTTTGACTGGTACTACTCTAAGTTTCACCCCTTTTTTTTTTTTTCATCTTCTCATATGTTTTTTTTTTCCCTGTAGCATTTCTAATGACCTATTTGTTAAACCATTATAATGAACTGGTTGTGATATACCTCACAATTCAATATTGGACAGAAAGGGCTGCAAGACTGGATGTGATGCTCAGGGAGGTTATCATCACTGATACTGCTGATGGACATTGAGGGAGATGGACAGTTCTGAGTAGATGCAGCATCTAGTTCTGCGGCAGGACTGATAGAGCTCAGCCAGACTCCAGGGAAAGCTAGGATGAGTGCATCCATCCCCTTCCAGCTTCCGGAAGCTGAAGGCAGTGGAAATAGCACAAAGCTGAAAAGCACAGAGCTAAATACCTTGTCTTGCAGTGATAGCATTCACCAGCCTGAACGCTGAGAAGGGTTAAATAATAGCTTTTAAATCATCTTCTTACTCCATCTTCACAGTGGTCTTGTTCTTCACAGTTTGATTTTGAGTCGTCTTTTTATTTTTTTAAAATTTATTATTAACATATTGCTACTATCTGGTGTTGATCCGAAACCTGCAGCACTGATTGTGATGAGGGAGAGGGAGGCAGAATAGGGCTTGTTAGCCACATCCTGAGGATGGCGGGAGGCATCCAGCTCTGGAATTGTTTGGAGAGTTTGCATTTGTAAAGCTGTTTTCTTTGAACCTTACTTTGTGTGTCTGTGTAGTCATGTTTTACATTGGTAGAAGCTGCATTAGGT
This sequence comes from Alectura lathami, assembly GCA_013399715.1. NCBI lineage: Eukaryota > Metazoa > Chordata > Aves > Galliformes > Megapodiidae > Alectura > Alectura lathami. Next base: position 14,657 of record VXAV01005166.1, read on the forward strand.
GAGTTGCACAATGATATTAAATAAAATATACCTTGTTTTCATGATGACTTCCTTTTTTTCTGATTGCCATATAGAGGATTTGATATAAAGGATATAGATGAAAAGTTGGTCAATATTTCATGAATACCAATATCACTCACTCGTATCAGCAACAAACATTAACCAGCGTTTCCCTTTTCCTGCCTGCTCTGCCTGCTGAGTTGACTGTGAGGCACAAGAGGTGGTTCTTACAATTTCAGTGGCATGAAGCAGGTGTATCTCTTTTAGTCCAATACTGACGGTTTTGTTAGTCTTGTGTAGAAGGGGGAGAGGCTGTATAAAAGAGGGACCGAGTCTTTTCTCTCTAGCCAATTTGCTCTTTTTCCTTTATTTTTTTAATGATTCCTCAGGATTAATTAGTGATTATGCTGGTGCCATCCTGTGTTTATGCTAAAACATCTAATTTAGAGGCACTTGGCTGTTGTTTCTCTAATCTACAGTAGGACACAATATGGCAGCACATAATTAAAAAGTACTTCACATAGACATCATTCTATGTTTGTTTTTTCTTCACTTGGGATGAACATCAACAGAGCCTATTAGTGTGGCTGCATTAGTGTGTGGTCAGCATTTCTAGTCATCTCAGCCCTTGTACAAGGAGTTAAATGCAATTAAGTTTATCTTGTTCCACCTGGAAAGTGTTTTTAAGCCTGCCATCAGTTCTTTTTTTCCAGAGTTTATAAAAGGTATTAGGATGTTCACAAAGGATAAAAGTAGGAAGAACAAGAGTAATATAGCTCTCTCTGGTGAGTTTACTTGAGTTATCCTCTTTATGCTTGGCTTAGTTGTTGAGGTGGATCTTGTGAGTAGGAGAGTGAGAGTGATATACTGTGCCCTAGTGTTTGATTCTGGTGATTTTTCTACACAAAATTCAACTTCTTGGACTTTGTTGCTCCTCACCAGACACTCCTATGTATTCTTAGCACACGTCTGGAAAGTTATGCTTTTAACAGGGGTGTTGTTTACTTATTTGTTTCACCAGAGTTTTCTAAACAGTCTAAAATGATTTTGAGGAAGGTGGAGTAGAGGGGGTGGATTTGTCTCCGAAATAGAATATGTTAAGTTTTTGGCAGCTGGATACGGAAGTGGGGCCTGGCTTGCCTTTTGAAGACTTTGTAAAAAGCCATGAGAGAGATGATGGGGAAATTTATTGCTAAGCTTGTCTTGTACTGTGTTTAAATAAAACCTCATCTCACCTAGTTTTTGCATCTCCTTTAGCTTAGCACAGGAAAAATAAACAGCATGAAGAAAGCACTATCTCTTGATGTAACAGCATGTACAGGTGCTTGTTTCTATCTCAGTGTGTAGTAACTTTGAGGTGGTGGAAAAGGGAAGGATATTTGAACCCTCCCTCAGTCCACTTCGATAAATTTTAGCATTTTTTTTTAGTGGAGACTTATACGAATAAACTTTACTTTTGTATATAAATAAACACTGTCCTCACTAAAGTGCTGGTAGTTAGAAAACATTTGATGCAACTGTAAGCTCAGGAATAAAAGGGGATATAAAAGTGGATGTATCCAGTATTGAGTAAAGTTCAGTAGTTGCAAGTAAAGTAAGAGGAGACATCAATGCTGTCAGACCTTGGACCATTCAAAGATTTTTTTTTTTTCCTGGATGGCATGATACCTGCTTAGGAATCCCTAGATCTTACTGGAAAGTCGAGACAACATCAGAACTGTGTAGTCAGATACTTTCACAATTTCTCAATTCTTTTTTGAGGTCCTAATTAGCAGAATCAGCATAGCATCAGACAGGAATTAAACAGAGGTATTCAATTGAAAATATCACTGGGTGCTCAGAGGCTACGTGCAATGCAGTTGTGTTTGGATGAGACGTAAGCTATGGACCTCAGTCAGCCTATAGGCATTGATGCCTTCTCTTCCCATCTTGAAGGAAATTCATTTCAAACTTCTATTGCATGATTTTTATGTACATCTCCTGCAACAGCAGCATTTAATGGAGAAGATGAGGAAAACTCTTTTACATCTGCCGCTTTTCTCACGCAGTACCCAAATGAAAACATCATTTTCTGAACCCTTCCTACAGGAGGAAGTTGTGAAAGTCTTAGGAGTGGGATCATCTTCTGTGCTTTCAGAGTTGCTGATAAATGGCAAGTTACCTAGAATCTGAAACTTTTTACATGACAACTATTCCTCAAATGTTTGAATTAAATTTGGATTAAATATTGTGGCAAAACAGTTTTTTCTTGGCTTTGCCAATCCACATCTTAAGTATATGAATTCCAAGTTCCTGTTTTCAGGTCATGTTGCTGACACTATTTTTGGCAGCCCCTAGAAGGATTATGAAAAAAGTTCTTCAGGCAGACTTGTTTTTCAGTGTTCTGGAGGTATTGGGTTTTGTTTTATATATAGCTAAACCTGTTGGCTAAACTGCTTCTAAGTTGGTCAGTGTGAGCTGCATGCGGTACTTCAATGTGCATAGGTTGTGGAACTAATGTCAAAATTTTTGTCGTGCAGCTTCAGTGTGAAACCTACATAGCATCACTAGATGGTGCTGCGGAGTAGATTTGTTTTGGGTTATTGCACTGATCTAAATTCAAGGAGTCCATTACTCCAGACCACAGTGCTTAGGCTTCTAGGGCTTTGACACCTTCCTCTGTTTTTATTTATTTTTATTTTTTTTACTTTTGTGTGTGCACTTTTTTTTTTTTTGGCTTTTATGATAAGATATGCATCATCAAGTCTTATCCAGGCCTGAACATTTTGATATTGCCTGCTCACAGTAACCCAGGGGTAGCTGCCGTGAAACAGATGCCTTCACAGGTTGCGTGACGAGTGTTCTATTGTTGCCTTGTAATGGCACAGCTGATGGTTTTACCTTCCTCTTCTGACGAGAGTCCAGGTAGATGGGTGGTTGCCCAGCACTGGCTCTGATCACAAACATTCTAGTTTATTTCAAAAGCTTTCCCACATCATAGATAATATTCATATTTGTTAAATGATTTTTGGTTTTGAGTGGCAGATTCTGGCTTGTTGTTGATCTTTCAAGTATTCTTTACAGATCATTTGATGTGTCATCAAGCTACATATTGCATGGAAATTCTCTCTGCATTAGCTAGACAAAAATTATTGCACTTTTCAACACATGAACAATTATAGTGTAAAAATAAGTGTTTAAGCTACGTAGTCTGTATCCTGAATAAATATTATAGTTCAACTGTTTTTTTTTTTTTTGTATATATGTATTTGGCTTTTTTTTTCCTTTAGTTTTAGACTTTTGGTTTTGCAACTAGTAATAGGCATTGCAAATTCTGTGTTTGCTTGAGAAATGTGTTAAGAGTAAGGGCTTTGGAGGGGGAGGGGGGACTTGTATTAAACCCAGATTGATGGTTTTCTTTTGTGTTAAAGGATACTAAAACCTTTTCCAAGAAAGAACTTTTATTTTTTTACTTTAAGGTTTTATTTACCCTTGTGACATTGCAAAATCCCATTATCTTTGTCTGTCACAATCTCCCCAGAAAAGCTGAGATAAGGCAGTCTACAAATTAAGCATTTATTTTGCTCTATAGATACAATATCTAAAGTATTTTTATCAGTCTTTTTAACAATTTAATATAATATTTTAACACTTTACTGAAAATGTGTATTAATTACACATAAGAATATGAGGATGTGCTTAGAGATCTTTTTTCCCCTGTCTAGATTTTCCCAGAGTTTCTCTGAGGGCACATTTACCTGAGATCTGGGAAGCAGGGAAATAGCTACCTTTGTCAATGACAAAGCTTATTAGCTTTTACTTTTTTTATTTTTCTTTACACTGTTAAGATATTGTTACGGAGTTATCTGATAGGTAGGGCAGCAGATTAACAGAAGGACCTTACTAATCAGCATTCGATTTTAGAGCTGGTTTCACAATGATATATTAAATACCTATGCATTAATTGAAATCTCCATTCAGCCTGGAAGCAAGCAGATTGTGCCTTGTGTCTGGCTCATGCACATATTTATTCCTTCCAGCCTGTGTCTTCTAATCATACATGTTCTTCTAGGGGTATCCTAAGGTTCATAACAAGAGGTTGTTAAAAGTGGAAGTTTCAAGATTTGGTTCAATGATTGCACCATCAAAAAGTAGCGCTGCAGTGAAGCTCAAATCCGCATTCATTGCAACGTCACTAGATGGTACTGCAGAATAGGAAAATGCCCAAAGTGAAAATTTTGTCCAAATGTGGAGAGAGCTTTAACTAACAAGGAACAGACTTCCTTGAGCAAAAAGGAAGGTTAGCTAGCACTTCAGAAGCTTTTCTTTTCAGCTGATGCTGAAAACATTATCCCCAAAACATTATGAATCATTAGACCTGTAAGTTAATGTTTTAATTTCAGCAGTTCAGATACAAGCTTTCTTTTGTTTAGGTTAATGTGTCATTTCCAACTGTGTTCCCTAAAACTATGATTTTTTTTTTAATGGCTGTGGTGTAATGCAGTTCAAAACCCAAAAAGATTGTACAGCCCAGAGGTGCTTCTTGGCAGCAGGCTTGGTTCTGCCGTGGTGTGTAGCATGTCTGTGTAGTGTCTTTTTCATTGGAAAGATAAGCGCAAAACCAAATGTCATCAGCCGGAATATCTGCCATAAAGATGCACCTGGAAGATGATGTGGTTGGTGAGTTTTTCTCTGGGAAGGGCGGTTTTAGAATCATGCCAAGAGCACTGTGACTTTCCCTGCAGGTTTTCTGCCCAAGGGAGCAGCTCTGCGGGTCACTGCGTGGAACCAACTGACTGGCTGCGGTTGCTGGGGGCTGCCCTGCCGCTGGGTGCAGGGCACACGGGAAGCCCTGCCCACGCCAGTGGAAGGCCCTAGAGACTTGATGGTGAACTTGAGCCATCTGTCTTCACAGATAATTGAGGAAAATATTAGTCTCTTAATTATCAACAGTGCAATGTGTTGGTGAAAGTCTAGAAATTAGTAGAATTTTTGCTTTCATCTGGTTCAGCTGCAACTGCTAACATAATCCAAATGCCTTCCTAACTGTTGCTGTGTCTAATTCAGATGAGGGCTTTTAGGGATTTTTCTTCAATAAGTCTTAAATCCTTTTCCTGGTCATTATATTGCAGCTGCATTTTATTTCAAAGAAGTTCTCTCATTGGGCTTTGTCTCAGGACCTGTGGTCTGTGCTGACTGTGTAACAAAACAATTCACTTATTTTTTTCTACTCCTCTCTCTTAAAGTTCACAAATCTACTTTGGAGTTTTATAGTGTGTCTGTTAAGAAAAATAGAGGGAGACAAAGTTCAGAAAGAGGGAAGAAAAATAAAAACTTCCTAATGCAAGTCAAGATAATTTTAAGTGATACCATGCTCCTGAACAGCTGAATGTGAGAGAATTAATTCAAAATATAGAATTTATTCAACAAAATCGGATACATCTATGTATGTAAGAGGTGTGGGAGCAGCTGTTAATTCAGTTGTGTTCATGTGTTAATATACAACAGGATGTGCTCGACAGCATCTTACTTAAGTTCATTGGTAGTGTGCTGCATGATAACCCTGAGCATAGCAATGTTGATGGAAAATGTGGGTAAGTCTTGCATTTTATCTTATGAAGTGACTTGTTGAATGTAATGCTGCTTAGAGGAAAACAAAACCAACAACAACAACATAAAACACACAATTTCTTTGAGGAAAGATTTATGCTGTTCGTTTTCTCCAAGATCTGTCTAGTCTTACCCAGTCTCTAGTGCTCTCCCATGTTAAGGGCTAACCTGACTGGGATTTTTATAGGCCTTGTTGTGAATGATAACTAGATACAGCTCTGTCTGGTTTTTGATGTCCTGCCACTTATTTCTCCTGTATGGCAAAGCTATTACCTATTATTTCATAAATAATATAGAAAAGAGAGTGATGAAAATGAAGGGTTTTTTTTTTTTAATTGCAGCAGAATGTGTCTGAATTCCACAGGAAAAGGTTCAGAATAACAGTTTGTAGGTTTTGAAGCAAATTAAAAATGAAGTTTTAGTCCTGTCAGTATTTCTTTCAGAAATTCATTTCTTTCCCTAGAATTGACCTGCACCAGAAAATTAAATATGTGGCACCAGAACCAATAACACAGACCATGAGTTCAGAAGTACTTTCACCACTTAGTAATTGAAACCACAGGTTATCTCCTTAAGAAATGGATCTTTTAATACCCTGATGAACACAGATTTGAATTTTGCATACACTGAAATAATTTTGTAGTAGGTAAAGAATATTACATTGATTTTAAAGTACATACTATATATACATTTCATCCAAGCTTCTTGTGTGAACTGCATTCTGCACTTTCAGTCTTTAAGAAAATTAAAAGCTCTTAACATCACTAATGCAGATGTCTTCACTCTTATTTTTCTTCAGTGCTCTTAGGTTTGTCTCAGTAAGAGGATTTTGCTTTTTAGCTCACACTTACAGGCAGATCATTGTATTATAGGATCTTTGTTCTGGTTTCCTTTCTGTTTAACTGGCAACTTTTCTCATTGATTTGTGTCTTTATTTGCTCAGCTGTGGTAAGAGTTATCCATTTCTTCTCTCAGGTCTATTAAAAGACCATTATCACAGCATTTCCTCTTGAGATCTTTTTACCCTTATCACACTTGCTATAAATTCATGAACTCCTATTTCACTTCAAGGTATTTATGCCATATGAGCCATTTTCTTTTATAATCAGGATGTAAAGGTAGGTTCCAATGTTAAGTGCCTATTCCAAACTTCTACTGTAGAGGAATGATTTCTGCATTTTTTGCAATTACTGCCTTACAAGAAATGACATCATGATAAAGACATTGCTTAGTAAGACAGATAATGGCAGTAAAAGCATAAAGCTTGAAGGGGAGTTTTGCTTTTCTGATCCTTCAATTACTTCTTCAATGTAAAGTTAAATTTAATACATGTTTTTTAATATGTAACAGCACACTGAATAGCAGGGCAAGCTTTGCAGATGGCACAGAACTCGTTTTTTAATTTGAAATCTGCCCTTTTACTCCAGAGGGTTGCATTCTTGCAATAACCCAAAGTGAATTGGAGTAGGAGACCTTCAACAACCTCCTCCAACTCAAATAGCAACCCAGGAAATGCTGTCCTGTCCCGTTGTCCTATTGCATATCTGATGGCATTTTGCAGTCAAAGAGGGTATTTCCTTTGAGATGCCGAACAACGCAACTTTCTAGCAGCATCACTGACATTGGGAGAGGCCTTCTGGAATCAAAATCTTCAACTTCTATGAAAAATTTTTCAAAAGTGAAAGTATGTAGAAAGTGTATTTTAGAACATGTTGATACCAGCTTACCAAGTACATTGATCTGATCACTGAACCTAGTCATACTGTGTTATGTAGCTGATAAAACGTGAACAAAGCATCAAAGGTTTGTGACATGCTCAGTCAAAAGCAGAGCTGTTAAGGGGGTCCGAGCAAGTCGTATTTCACAAATGCCCAGAGATCTGGTGCTTCTGGATCTCTTATCTGATTCTATATTCATTTCTGTTCTTTAGGATTATAAGGCAGGAATTATTTGACTATTGTAGGAAAAAAAACTTGTTTTGAGCTACTTTAGGAAAAAAATCTCCAAATAATGATGAACAACCTGCAAAGTAATGGAGTAACAATTAATGAAAATAAAAGAATTGCAAGAAAATACTAAATTTTACAATGTAACAAATGTCTTTGAAGCAGGAAAAACTGCCTTTAGTTTTAGAGATGGGTGGCAAGTTCCTAAGTGTAGAAAATGTCAATGATACTGTAGTCTTGTGCTTGCTGGGAAGAAAGAAAAGCCAATAAAGGAAAGAATAATAGTACATTGATCAACTCCTTATCACAGCAGGGTAACTAAATCTGCTGTCACCAAACATATCACACAGCCACTTGATTAAAGTCATGTAATTTGCTGGGATGGATGCGAGAGTTGAGCTCTTGTCAGCAACTGTGGACAAAGGCAGATAAGGAATGTATTGAAATTATAAGAGCTTCCAGCTGAAAACTCTCAATTTGCTTCTCAAAGGAAGAGGGTGTTGCACTGTTTTTCTCCATATTAATAGCACAAATTGCTGTGTCCTCCTGTTTTGTGAGTCCCTAATAAAACACTGCAGAGACATTATTGGGTTCAATCAGCCCTACTCAGTTATCAAATCAGCTGGGAGGAAGGAGGGGTGTTCTATTTAAAAATAAAGGGGAGAATGGAAAGTTGAAGGCAGGGGGGTGGGGAAACTCCAGGAGGGTGACAGCGTTGTGCAGTACCCTCCGAAGTGAAAGAGCACTGGGATGAGTATCCCCTTTCAGAACGAGAGACAGGAGGAGATGACATTGCTGTGGCATAGCCCACAAAGTGAGTGAGGAATTATTCTCATCTTCATGTTTTTCTGTGAAGTGTTGCAAAATGCAAGAGGAGAAAAGGAGAAATCATGGAATGTGGTGGTGAGTCCTTCCCATCTTAGGAAAAATGCGGTTCACTTCATAAACAGGCAAACAGTTCCTTAGAATATGGCAAAATGAGTGGTCCTTGGCGCTGAAAGGTGAACTGAGGCTTGGCTGGCCTGAATCCACTCATGCTGGCTGGGTCTGCTGCTTCCATCTACTGCAGGTCAGCCTTCGTGGCATAGAAACTGAGCAGCTAAAGACAGGTGCCTTTCCCATAGCTCGGTAGGTGTTGGAAGTTCATCCGTGGCTGGTAGATGAGGATGGGATGTTTGCAGAGCAGTTGTCTGAGGCCATATGTCCAGCAGAGAAACAGGCAGATCTCCCTTTGCTTCTCATTATAATGGAGCTGTGACCTCATAGCACTCACAGTTTTGACCTGCTGAGACAGGAAATCTTGCAATACTCCTCTGGGTGAAGCTAGAAATAATTTTCTTTTTCTTTTTAATATTGTGACTACACTAAAACATTATGTTTAAAGCCATATAAATAGGCTGAAAATATACTCAGTCCAGTTTTTACTTCTGTTACAGAAGTTTTGTGTCCATCATGTGGGAGAGCAGTTCAAAGAGTGTGACTGCTTTTTCATCAGTGATAGTGTGCTAGGAAATGACTTCATAAGCTTTGTTCTCCTGATCCTATGTGAGCTTCTTTGTATTTGTGAAAAAGAATTGGGTAGCTCAACCCAGAAGAGTACTTTAGATATTTTACTTTTAGATCAATGCTTACAAGGTAAAATAGGATACCCCCAAACCTTTTATTCTCAAAAATTCAGTTTCTGTTACCAAAGCAATAGTATTCCAATTACGAGCACAGCCTGAATGTCCAGTGTGTCATCAGCTCGCTTCATTAAGACGACAAATCTGTGTACACTGTTATGTTAATTACCTTACTGTCCAGCATCATTTAGCAGAATTGAAACTGAAATATATATATTTTTTTCTTCAATTCCTTAATATATTCCAGACCTTACTGTGTGACAGAATACACAACACTGTTACATTTCTGCTTTGGTCTCTGCTAGGCCAGTGTATGCTCATCAAGAAGCTATTAAGCCAAATTTGCTTTGCTTTATTTGAACAGCTGCTGTGTGATAAAAATTCATTACACTTGGTTGGATATTTCTATAGCTAAATTTATTTTTTTTTATTTCTCTATTTATGTAGAGACTGCATAGAGAAAAGGGTTTGATTGTAGTATTCCTGGTAATATTGTTTCAGCCAGTGACTGGTCACAGCCTCTGAAAATATGTCTGGTTCTGTGGAAGTAAAATCTCATAACAAGAAGCCTTTAAATTAAAAAGCCTTGTTTTCCTACCAATAGGTTTAATCCAATGGCTGCTAGAACTGATAGTAAGATTTCAGGGAAGCTGTGTTGGCTATCTTTAGGCACAAAAAACTACCAACAACTCAGGATATGTTCAAGGTAGATGGAAGCCATGTTCATCGTGTTTTGCTTCCTTTTCAATGTGAAGAGATATTATTATTTGATAAATATACGGAGTTAAATTATGATAAATTTTGATGGTCCTTTTTTCTTTAAAGCAGGACAGGTCAGATCTGCATTTCTTGGTTGGAAATCCCTAACACTTTGGTGAATTTATCAACTTTTCTGTCAAGGGTGTGTGTTTGTGTGTGTACCTGAAAACTAATCTCCAGCAGTTAATAGTGTGTCCTGATGTTTGTCATCACTTGCATTGAATTCAATTTCAAGAGAGTTTATACATGAAGCAACTCACAAAAGGAAACAAAATGGACAAAAGCATATTTTGAGATTCTCAGGCTTATAGCTGGAAGGGTGTTCCCCTCCTTGGACAATCCTTAATTTGTTATAAAATGTAGTTTCAGTTACCTCAAACTGTTCATGAATGTACTCAATATTTTAATCTGAAACATTTTTTAGCTAGATTCACACACCAGATGGAGTAAAGATGTAGGTCACTATTTCTCCTTAAACAATTAAAGCATGTTTCCGGGGAGATGAATAGCTGAATCAACCTAAAAAGAACGCTGCAGCCACTTTTTCTTTTTATTTCTTCCCCCTTCCCCCCTTCTTCTCCTCCTCCTGCTGCTGAGAAGACTGCCCAAATAGTGTGGAAGGGTACGAAGGGTTATGACGTATTTGAGACGTGCAGTTTTGTGCTCTGACAGCTGCTGCTCCTCACATGAAACCCTTGTCTTGTGGAGACCAAACACCGGGACAGAAAACTGAGCAGCAATCAGTTCTGAATGTGTGTGATTTTGAACTATTAGGTGAAAATGGCCAGGGATTATCCATCTTTTTCACTTCATTTCTGGGACTGGTACTACAAAGGTTCGTTTCAGATGAAATGTTTTGGTTCTCTGTGATGTCTTTCATCTATAAGAAGAGCAAAAACTGGGACGGGGGAAGGCATGGAATGTTAGAATTCAGTACCTGATTTATTTAAAACAAACAAAAAAAAAAAACAAAAAAGCAGATAAAGCCATTTTAAATATTTCACTTCAGAGACTGAGCGTACTTTGCTGTGCAGATAAGGTATTTTGACATCTCTGAACAAGTAAGTCTTCTCTTAATGGCAAGCAGTGATATGGCAAGTCATGTCTTTTGAGTAGTTTATAAGAATAACCACACCTCATTTGCCAATTTCATCCATGCATCAAAATAAGTTTCCATGGGAACATTTTTTTACTTACAGACCTTTTTACAGATCTGAAGGTAAGGACAGGATTCAGCTGGCTGTTGTCCTTGAAGTGCATGCTGTTGAGCTGTATTAAAAGACATTAACTCAGAGTTTGCTTTGCTCGAAATGACTGGCCTTGCTGCAAGCACCTGCATCTGTGATACTGTCAGACTTGCATGGCTTTAGCTGTTTCTGCTTAGGGAAAAGAACAAGGTTGGTTAAATATAGCTGTCTGCATGTCATGAAACTTTGCGCATTCTGGTCTCTGCTTGTACTCTGCAAAATCTCACCTCAGATCATCCTTCTGCCTTTTTTCTCAGTGAGCTTGTTGAGATGGCTGCAGTCTTTTGATACTGCAGTGCCCCTAAACTAATAGTGCTCATTGGTTTGATTTTTGTAGCTCTTTGTTATAGGTCAGCTTGCACTGCTTGTTGGTGCAGATCAGAGCAGCCACTGCAGCTGCAGTGACTAGCACAGAGCTACCTTCAGATCAGGTGCGCCAGTGCTGATGGTATGGAGCAGGACACTTACAACCCATGATGATGTTAGGAGTGAAGTCCTATCACCTCTTGCGTCAGACAGAATTGAATGCAGGGATGTCAGTTAATGGGGGAAAGATTATCTTTTAGGTTTATTTGAAAGATGCAGAGAGATTGTTTTTTTCAAGGGCATAAAATGTAATTAAGTACCTTCATTAATTGCTCTTTGTAAACTTTCTACACACACGCAGTTGTGGGGTACTTACTTTTCTGTCATGTGAACTACTTAGCATTTGCTTTCTTAAATGCCCATTGGTTGCATCCATAGGCTTCTACATGTCTTAAAAAGAGCTGACATTTTTAAAACAACCTAGTTCACATTTCATGCAACACATCCAATTCCTTATTTGTGATCTCTGCTATAGTAATAAACCCATACTGGTCTCTTATAAGAGTCTAAATTCCTTCTCACGTTAACAAATTAAGATCATGATCAAGCTACAAACTGGGTGGTTATCCTGCTGTAAATCTTTTGAGGTAAATGCAAGGCAGATCTTTACTGTAATGTTTCACAATTCTTCTGTTGGGGTAATACCATTTCTAATTTGTCACTGTTGACTAGCTTTTGATACCTTGGCAAATATTGTAATCTGAAGTCTCAGAGGAGATGGGGAAAAAAAAACAATCTATATCCTACATAAACTTCAGTTTGCCCACTAGAAAAAAGCTATGCATAAATATAATCATCTGAAGTATTTGTAATAAGCATAAACACTGAGTCAAGGTACTGTAATCCTGGCACAAAGTTTAAGGACAAAATGCCAAATGTTTTGGCATAGAATTGTACATCGCTTCAAAAGATAATGGAAGTGAGTTAAGCATCTTTTTTTTTGTTATGAATAAGGGTAAACACTGAAAGCTTTATAGGATTTATTGCATTGGATCATATGGAAAAATGATTTATAGGATGGGAATCACCCTACTGACTTCTAGAACTGGTATCAGGTCAGCCACAGATTTTCTCATTACATTGCAAGAAAGAAGTCGAAACCATCATGCCTGGTATGAGGAAAAGTTCCGAGGTTATGAAATACCAGGAAGGACATGGAAGCAATTGAATTGTATTATTGTGGATATGAGAGCTATAAGCTAAACCATCTGATTTCTGTTCTCTTCACTATTTTGATGGACTTTTCCACTTTACTAGAAAGACAGTATTTCTGCAGCACCTTTCAGCTGAAGATTTCACCATACATCACACAGTGTTAAGGCTCGCTTGCAGATGGGTTTGATTTTTCAAGTCACATCACACTTTCTGACTAGCAGCATGCACACAACTTCTTTGCTTTTGGGGTTATCGCATAAGACAGAGAAAGGCCAAAGTGCTGGAAAGATGCATCTGGATTCAGGGAATAATTTAGGTAATGCGGAGAAGAGTAGCTTGTGTATGCTCCTGAAACTCTGTAAATATGTATAAAATAGACCCAGATTTCTGCACTCCCGAAATGGGGTAATTAATATCACTGTTCTAGGATCTTTTACAGATGCAGTGAAAACTGATAGGACTGCTACTTTCAGTAATCTGGTTATGCTCTTTGCAGTGATTTCAAATGAAGTCACACAAGTCCTAAAACCCAATTTATGCCTAATGAAAGTGGTTTTTTTTTTTTTTTGGGTCCTAGTTAAAATAGGAGAGGAAAATATTGTTTTTGTTTAAAGTAAGGCTAAGTGAAGAAATAAATGCCTGAACCCTTCAGATCCAGGTCTGTAAATAGAACTGAAGGAAAACTATTCAGTCACCTCTTCTTTGTGAGGTTCTCGTGCCTTTGCTCTCACTTTCATTAATTATATTTCATGTTTTTGTATCTTTTCTCAGCTGGGGCTTTGCTCTTCACGGGCAAATGGAATGGCAACAATCCCTCCAGACTGTTTTTTCTCTACTAATGCTCTGTGCCAGGTATGCAGATGCTGGAGGTACTGCTGCAAAAGGACCAAGAATTAATTTGGGTAGTTTTGCTTTCCATGTTGGAAGAGAGCCCTTGTGTGTCAGTAAAGAACCTCTAATGAACAGCTCATGGAAAACTGAAACCTTCAGATCACTGTAGGAGAAATGACACAAGAAAGGTGTTTAATCAAATGTTCTATGTTCAAGAAATAGATGGGGTCCTCTGGTTTTGATTTATCTTAATTGCCTTGTATTTAAACATTTCTAGCAAATATGATTATTAAAATTAAGCCCATCAGAAAAATGTTAATATGTTCATTTTATCCTACTTTTAAAACTTTCAGGAACATGATAGCATATGTTCGTTTATATTTTTGCTGCCCATCTTGCCGAATAGAGGCAGCCTACAAATGATAAAATTATTAGTTGGGACAATCTAAGGCAATTTCTTTCAGTGCTCAAAACAAAATGTCCATCAATATAAACTTTGTTTTCTTAACAGATACAATAAAGTCAGTGAAACTGGTATCATAGCTGTTTCATACAGTGGAATGACCATACTGGCTGCTAGAGAAGAGATTAAGCTAGTGCTTTAAAAGCACTCTTTCTGTATTTGCTTTACTTTTTGTCAGAAATCAGACCACTAGTTCCAAAGCAGTAACATTTTAATGTTGGAGGTGGAAGAAATACAAAGACGAGTACTATCTGACCTTGGAGAAGAGGTAAAGGAAATTGTGTAGTATGGCAACAACTTTTGATAAATAACTTAAAATGGGCACGGCTCTGTTTCTAAACTGGAGTTGGCTTTCTGCTTTCTTTCCGCAATATTCCAACACTTCTTCTGATTTTTAGAGTTCATGGAAATAAGTAACATTGGAGAGGATATTGACATTTATGGGTATCAGCAACCTCAAATGCTGGAAGCAATGGATGCAGAAGTATAGCATCTGCTCTATAAAGAGCAGTTTGTTACTAATCCACTGGGAGGGAACACTTAAATCATTCAGATCAAGAATCAAAAGAAGAAATTCCCATGGTGAACGGGAAGTGATTCTGTGTTATGCTGGCATTGCTGCTGAGAGAAATGGAAGCGCCTTAGATCACTACTGTCAAGTTTTGCACAGCTGTGACACCATGATAACCAGCTGTGTCAATGCTATGAACAACTAGCTTCTGATGTCTTACTAGGAGTGAGTTTCAAGAAACAGGTTGTAACAACTTTTATATTTGTCATTATTCCCCTCGCCCCACACACACTAGCTTCAATGAAATTGTTGGCAAGATTCCCACTGGCTTCTGGGGTGAAATCATGCTCATCCTTTTTGCCCTTATTCCAATGAATATTTCTTATGCAGAGAGTTAATGCAAGTATTTGCAACTTGCTTCTGGCTGAAGCTCAGAAGGTGATTCTGCAGTCAGGGTGAAGAGTTGTCCCTTGAGGTTTGCTTTATTTAAAAGTGAATGTGTGTCAGAAGGGTTGAAGTCTTCTTTCAGACAGAGTTGCAGCCCTTAACTACAAAATGAACCATCATCAGAATCATTTCCTTTTCTCTCTAGTCTATATAGGATCCTATGCTGTATGAAGTTGCATTTTAGTCTAAGGTTAATGCAGAAAATGTGTGTGAGTCTGTATATTACGGCAGAAATATGAAAATGGCATGTACATTTGGCAAGGAGAAAAATGCATCTAAAAATTTTGTGTAAATTGTCTGTTTCCAGAATTTTTCTTTCTGCTGTCCCAGTTCTTGTGGACCTTTCAGCTTTGTGGACCTTGCTGGAACAGGCTGCCCAGAGAAGCTGTGGATGCCCCATCCCTGGCTGTGTTCAAGGCCAGGCTGGATGGGTTCCTGGGCAGTTTGATCTAGTGAGCTAGTGGCTGGCAGCCCTGTCCACGGCCGGGGGGGTTGGAACTAGATGGTCTCTGAGGTCCCATCCAACCCAAGCCATTCTATGATTCTTTCTTTCCCACTGGGGGAAAATTACTCACTCTTCCGTAGGACAAAGCCTGCTCTGGTTTATCTAGCTTATCCCAGCCCATACCTAAACACATCTATGTATATAAACATGTGCTCAAGGAAGATTTTCCCTATTTTATTCCTGTATTTTAATTTGAAAAATTGTGACAATCATATAGGAAGAAGACAGTCGTATACTAAGGGCGCAATCTCAAAATGATGTAGAACACGCTGGAAAACATTCTATGCTCTTATTAGGCTTAGACCCAAGTCGGTCTGTATTCTTGACAAGGGGTCTCCCACAAAGCCTGTACAGTGAGGCAGGCAGCGACTGTTCACTAGAACTGCAGGCAGTTTTGTGGCTGCTGAGACCGGGGAAATGACTATCTACCCCACAATCTATTAATGCTGATGTTACGTGTTCTCCTTGAAGCAGCAGATTGCTCAGGCTTGAAAGCGTGCCAGAAGCATCTTCATTGCTTCCACAGTTGTTCTGTCTTGAACGAAATCCAAAAGTTTTGCATTTGTATCAAATTGTGTTTTTTATGTAATTATGCTGTACAGTGAAGAGCACTGGCAGAGATGGCTTCTTTCCTCTATTATATTTTTCTTAAACGCTAGAATTTTTCTTCCTCCAGCCTTTCTGTTAGTGTCAATAAGATTTTGAATATTATCAGTGGTACGTGCCATGACATTGTTTTGTGTACCTCAAGTATGATTATCATATTGCATCTATTCTGTAAAATACAGAGAAGTACTGAGTTTATTCTTAAACCATGTGTTTTGTTACCTCACCCTGTTGGGAGTGTCCTGGACTAGTGTAAATTTTTCATTTCCGGTGTGAATAATTTTAGTGTCTGTCTCTGTCTTTTTGATAACTTTTCTTAAACTTGAACTGGAAATGTTTTGCCTGACATAGTACTTCAGCATACAGTTTTGCAGATGCTATAATAACATGAGGATGTCTGCTTGTTGAAAGCAAAATTTGAGGAGGGTACAGAAAAATAAGTCTGAAGCAGTATCAATATTTTTCATTATTAGAAGGGTATTTATGAGTCTTTCAGACTTTATAATGCCTTTTGTTGACAATGAGTCATCAAAAAGAGCACATGTACTTGTTACTGTGAAGACTGCTTGTGCTCAGGAATCAAGCATAAACCAGAAACACTTGTGTACTTGAGTGGTGCTTTCATTCCCATGGCCACACAGAACTCCACTGCACCCTCTGAGCCTTTTTGCAAGGGTGAAAACATCTCAGGTCCTGATTAGGGCTCAGAAAACAGAGAACAAGATATCAGAAGGACTGAAAGTTTGCCAGAAGGCTTTCAAAATGAGCTTTTTGAACACCACTGTGTGTGAGAGAGTAGGAGAAGAAAGTGACATTTCCATTCACTGCGAGTCATAGTTCCGCTGTGAAGGACTGCTCAGCAGTCTCTCTGATAGCATCCAGTGACAAAATGCCTGGTGACAAGTTACTCTGGAAAAACAAGGCATTTGTATTGATAAAACACTTTCAGTCATTGTAGGGTAAACTATTTAAAGAACTAGTTATCCTGCTCAGTAAATCTTAGCTGTGAAATAGTGTGAACAGCTATGAACTTTATTCAGTTTGGGTTCCCAGGCGAGCTGCTATTTAAGCTAAGAAAAAATCCAGTACTGAAATCTCTTGGTGCAGGGATTTTTCAGTAAACAATCTGATTTTTTTTTTTTTTTTT
>VXAV01005166.1:31947-56112 GCA_013399715.1 Alectura lathami
CCATCTATGTATTTTAGCCCTGTAGCAGTCATTTGAAGGATCTGCATGGTGTGGGTGGCTGCTCTGGCTGCAGGTGCTGGTGGAGGATCTCTGACTAATTTTTCATGAAAGAAGGTTAATATGTAGAAAAGTAATGAGGAAATCAGTGATTTGTTTTTTAAATAATACCCTGTAGATCTATTTCATATTTTGATATGAAATATTTGATATGAAATATTTTGATATGAAAAAATTTGACTTTTAAGTGCCAGTATCTGTTATAATGGAGCTGACAACCTAGCACAACTGTGCTAAGTGTTTCCAAACTTTGCCAAATAAAGTGTTTGTCTCTTTCTAAACACTGTTAATTCTGGAACTTTTTCCTATGTTTGCCTGGATCAGCCCATCTAAAGGATACCATCAGTGGTGCTGGGGAGAATCACACTTTGGACAGCTTCATTTTCTTGGGAAGAGGAGCTGAGCATCCTGGAGGAAAAAAAAAAAAAAAAGAAAGCTTGCAAAGAATGCAGCAACATGATTTCTGTTTAGGAGGCTCCTGTGTGCTGTGGGCTTGAATTTGCCTGTGTTTTTCATTTAAACCAGGATTTTCTATCTGTGTAGCTCATAAGACTTTGGTACCACTGCTTGTAACTTATAGCTTACAGGCCATACAGGTGTGATCTGTTCAGAGGATCGCTCACATAAATCAAGGAACTGAGAAAGTGTTGTCAGTGCAGCAGTTGGGATCTGCTACTGTGCCTAATGACTGCTGTGGCCTATGAGTTCCTGCATCTGTCTGTGCAGGGCAATAGAAGCGCAGTGCAGGTAGCTGGATGAAGTTCATCAATCGGCTATGTTATTATGGATAGAGGAAACTAAGTATGTAGTGCAACCTTTTCCTCTGAGCTTCAGATCTGTAGGAGAACTTCACATTTGCTAAACTTGTTCCAGTTTTCCAGCAGCCTCACCAGCTGCTCTTCTGCTTAAATTGCAATTTATATAGTAGAGTGGCTGCCATACAGCAGTTGGTGGGGTGATTTTCAATGTTACATTATGAAAACATTTTATCCACTGCAAAAATTTATATTTCTGTATACAAAATTGATTAACTGGTATCATTTTGTTGTGCAAGTACTCCCATCGGTCCTGTGAAGTCTCCTTCCTATCCGCCTGCTGGAGATTCTTGCACAGATAATGTCTGCTGTGACATTTGATTATTGTGTTTGAAGAAAATGCACAGAGTCAACTGATCACATACTGCAAACTGCAGGATTAAAAGGATTTATTTGAAGCATGCCTCTAGCCCTGCAAACTGCTGACTTAAGGGCACAGCCAAAGGTATACATACATTGCAGAGTGCTGTGATTTCATTCGCTAACTAAACACAACAGACTTCAGCAGTGTCTGTTTTTGAAATCATTTTTGACATTCACAGCAATCATGAGAACGCTTAGTGTGTTGATGATGCTTGGAGCAATGCCTGAACAAAAGTACTAGTGAAGCTGATACTTAATTGAAAAGTTACAGTTCTGTTACTGAGGAAGTAGGTTGTTATTTTTAGCTTTAATCTTAAGTAAAGTAAAAGCAAAGAAAAATATTGGCTTCCCAGGAGTCTCCTTGTGATGGCTGACTGTTTCTGATTATTTGCTTTTTATTCTTAGGGAATTGTTAATTTCAATATGTAGTTCTACTGCTAGCATTTTATTCATATTCAATCTGTAATATGTGCCCCTTTTTTTTTCCCCTTAAATTGCATAAACTCAAGTCTCTGGGGTTTAATAGCTCATAAAACTTGCTGGTAAAGACTTGTATCTTTTGGCAGAGAGTAGATGGGACACCATAGATGTGTCTTGACTGAACTTAAAGTAAATTCTTCTCACTTGAGTGTGTGGTCTTATAATATAGACTGGACTTCACTGGTTCAATTTTAGTGTCAGTTTAGTTTTAATTCCCTTCTGCCATATCTAAAGTTGGAATGGCTTCATAAAGGGCACTGCTGGTGATACTGAGCCAAAGGAAAACCCAATTTTCACACATGGTTTTTGGGCTACGTGTGTGTGTTGATATATCTGTACGTAACAGAAAAGCTGATATACACACAGCAGACTCAAGGTACTCTGTTAAGTGAACGCTTCCTATGTGTCTGAAGTACTTAAGTCATTAAGGTAGCCCCTGACTGTATCTGTGTAAGCTGTGTCCTTCCTTGCTGCTGGAGGACATACAACATATGGGCTGCTTCATTGCAATTCTGTGCTTGTGCTAACCTAACCGTTTGTCACCATCAGCTTCAGCTGTGAATGACAGCCGGGGTAAGTTACACCAGTTAGTGTTGGCTAGTATTGGGAAACAAGTAAAGGAAAAGCAGCATTCACTGTGGCAGTCCCAGTACATGCAGCGATTGACCCAGTTCTTTTATGAGGCCCAGTGCACGTGCGCAGCAGCAATGAAACTGATTGGACTGCCAGCTGTAACCCAGGAGGTGAAAAGAGATGTGGTGATGGTTTAAAACTGGGTCAAGATCGTTGTTGTTGCCTACAGGTATCTACTCAGCTCTTGTCCACTCAGCTCAGGGACACCTGAGGAGCATCAAGACCTGAATGGCTGCTGTTTAGCCCAGAGCATTAGGGTAAACTGGCTCCAGCCTGGGTTCGTGTTGCCAGGCCAGGAGGCTGTTCCGGTGCTGGAGCTGTTCTGAGGCAGCCTCCTTCAAGGGCAGCTGTGTCTCCAGGGTCCCTATACCTGCCTGGGGCAGGGGTGGCTTCACTGCACATCCTGGGCAACACCTGCCCTTTGCTACAGACTTGCACTCTCCTGTGACCCATCCTTTTCATGCAGGAATGATTTAGAAAAGTGTATCTAGGAAAAAATATATTTATTTATATAATGCATTTGTATAAATAGAGTATATATAGAGAAATTGAAGGAACAAAATCTGTTAGTGAAACACACAGGTCCAGATAGATGGTGTACTAAGGCCTAGACTGTGTCTGTTAGCAGAAGTGTAAATAGCCTGATTTTCATATGTGTATATATAAAATTACACAAGATGAATTATTGGAATGAAGGAATTGAATTTGTGCTTCTTTTCCTCAGGATGTAGTCTTGTCAGCCTGTAATGCTAGGCCTTAAATTTGAATTAATGGTCTCCAGTAGTTTGTTATGGTTTTGCCAGTTGGTGGTTTAAGGCATTTTATTTGCTAAGGTGACATTTCTGACTAGCAACAAACTGACTATTAGATTATGTCAACCTAGTGGGTGTTATCAACATCAATATTATTTTCACTTGAAACAAAACAGGATGGCAGCTAACAAGAGCAGGTTTTGCCCAGGGATGAATTGATTTTTCTATCATTTCAGGTCCTCCAAGCAGCTAGCTGGAAACAGCATTTGAATTTTTTCTTCTGCTATTAACATGTTGAATTTAGACTTCAGCTGCACCAAAGCTGCTGCACTGAAATGATGTAAATCCATGCTAGCTGAGAATGTTATCCACTGCGTATCAGAAGCCTTGCACAAGTTGAATTAGCTACTTGAATATTTTGACAAGATGTCCTTGAATATTTTTTTGATCCATTTGAAGCTGAGAAACTGGCTGAATTCCCTCTTGTTCTAGTGCCATGTATTAGTCTTTTGTTTGTTTGTTTTAAATTGAATAAGAAAGGTGTGGGCTTTATTGCTCCCACTACTGCTCCTAACGACACATGGAAACATGTGGAAGAAGGGCCTTATTAACACGACAGTTTTTGTGAGCAATATGCAGTAAGTTTATCTGCCCTACAGTGATAACTTAGAACAAATTGAAGAAAAACCCTCACACATCAGATAGTAATCAATTAATTTCCTTCATTTTCTACCTCCTCTTCTCCAGTTTTTTTACTTCACTGAATTGAACTTGATCTTTTCCCTTGTCAAATCTGACAGTTCCATATTAACTGAAGCAAGATCTGGGCCATTTGCTAGCTGTCAGTTATCTGACATTTAATGTCCACTCCTTTTTTAGAACTTTCCTTGAACCAATTTACAGAACCACGCTGCATGTGAGGTGACAAGCAGGAGAATGTGCCTTCAGCCAGGCAGGAGTCTGCTCTAGAAAACTTAGATTAGTGGAATATTCTTCCATCTATTTTACTCCTTTGCCCCTACAGCTGGAAGCTAGCATCTGCTTAACAGGTCCATTTGAAATACTGGGGGAAATAGATAATCAGAGTATATCTGTAATCTTCTTACAAATTACATGCAGGAGAGTTTTGCTTTACCTTGATATAGCCTGCACAACTTGTGAAGTAACTCTGTAAACAAAGTTAGAAAACAATAATAACTTGGGTCTGTCAGCCTTTAACCCAAAATGCATGATTAAAGTAGAGCAGCTATAAATTGCAGTGAGATAGGGTACAGAATACTTGGAGAGGTATTTCTTCAGGAAAGTTTGAAATTCCAGCATTACTGCAGAATTCAGTGACTGCCCTTGCAATAGCAAAGGCTGAAACGTGTCTGAGGCTTTCACAGAATCACAGAATTGTAGGGGTTGGGAGGGATCTCAGGAGATCATCCAGTCCAACCCCCTGCAAAAGCAGGTTCCCTACAGCAGGTCGCACGGGAAGGCATCCAGGCAGATCTTTAATATCCTCAGAGAAGGAGACTCCACAGCCTCTCTGGGCAGCCTGTTCCAGCGCTCCAATACCCTCACAGTAAAGAAGCTTTTCCTTAGATTTGTATCGAACCTCCTGTGTTCCAGCCTTTGCCCAGTGCCCCTTGTCTGCCACTTCTCAAGTGCCAAATGTTTGAATTTGTGCAATTATTACTCTGTTGTTCCTTAATCCAACTTCATTGTCACTATGGAAGATCTGCATTCTTCTCCAAGTTTAAAGCTGAATCATGCCTCAGAAGATTTGTCTTATTTTCATACTTTCTCCCAACAATCCCAAAAGTAAAACAATTTGGGGAGGAGGGGGCATTTTCACATTACAATCTTTTTTTTTTTTCTTCCCCTTCTCCTTTCTATTCTTCACAAATATTGCACAAAACAAGCTGAATTCAGAATAGTGTTTGAAATATCCCACATCTGTTTCTGTTTAGTATGGTGGGGTAAGTATATATATTTATATTTTTTCTTACAAATATCAGTTCACATTTATAACTAGTTTTTACTGTTTCTGAAGTGTCACAGGTGTTTGTTCGAAAACAGGAAGAGGTAAAAATAATAACCCATGTACCATCAAATCTGCATGAAGCTAATGGATGCATTTAAGAGTTCCTGTCTAGGAATGCCAGGGTTAAAGTATATTTATTTGGTGGATTACAAAAAGACGTAATATACTTCAAAGCGCAGGCACCGAGCTTTAACAGCAGCTCCAGAGTGGAGGTGGGGAGACCTAGGAAAGCTTCTTGCAGCTGACTCTTACCCAGCTTTTTTCCAGCAGCCCAATCCAAGGCTGCATGTCAGAGCTGCTCGAGGTGCTCAGGGCCTGACAGCTCTAATTCCTGCAGCTCAGCACCAGGAGTAAGACTTTGAACTTTTACTACATGTACCGCTAAGTACAGCTGAACTTATGCGTTATAGGCAGTTGACTTGCTCTGTTCTTTAAACAGCATTTTTTCTGATTCAATTTCAGGCCACTTTTCTAAGTGAAAGACTAGACTGCAGCTGCCATATTCACTCATGTTCAGTAAGGTGCACATTTCTGACAAATAAAGCTTTAAAATTCGTTAAGTGGGGGGAATGGAGCCTGCTTGAATTAAAACTCAATGCTTTCCAATACTTTGCAATCTCCTACCCTACCACTTGAATAGTAGCCAAAATGGAAACTGTGAAATCTGGTTCGGTGTTGATATTTTTCTTATTTTTAGGGAAGTACAACAAACATATCCCTGTCCCAAGTGCTTCACAGCAAGCAGAGTATCTCATGATGTTTGTACAAATGCAGATGAGCTGATTTTGTGTTTCAGTGGGGAGATCTAAGCTGCTGTGTGACTTGAACCATCGTTTTTTGGTGGACCATGAACATGCCAGGGCAACTTACTGAATAAAATGCCACTGGTCCTATGTTTATTACAGACATAGAATATGTTCTAATTATATGATCTTATATGATTCTTAGATAAATTAAAGCTATGAAATACTTTGTAGGTTTCTTTAGTTCCATTTCTACGTGGAAGAAATTTATAGTAGGTCAAGGGTTTTTTTCTAATTGATTCACATAAAATTAAAATGTGGTCAGGTTTTGTGGCCATGCAGTTTTGGCAATAGAAATTAATAACTACCTTCACTTATTAATCCTATTACATATTTTTATGGCAGCATTTTCCACAACTAGGAAATGTGGTGGTACTGAGGGGAAAAAAAAAAAAAAAGGTTTAATCATGAACAAATTAATAACAAGAGATTGTCTTGTGCCTTTGAGAAGAAGCACAAGGAATTTGTAACTTTTCTAAAATTTATGATTCTCCTCAGCCTAAAAAGGGCTTACAAATTTAAACATTAACAGATAATAAAAGACAGGTATTAGTAACCTTTCTTTTTGTGCTGGCACTTTACCAAGATCTTTTCCTGAGCCTTTGTGAACCTGAACTGTCACTCTGATCTATAAGATCTATACAGCCATAGCCTCAGCCCTAATCCAACTCTTAACCCAAGGCAAATGACCACTGAGGGGCCACTTCTCACTGCTCCAAAATGCACTCCGGGAAGACTGTCTGTCTTTTGATTACTAGATCCTACCCAGTGCAGCAGGTGAAAATTTGCCTGAGGCCAAAATCAGACAAGTTGCTGCCAAATAAAGAGTGCCCTGATCATTACTGCAAAGATTTGCAAACACGCTAAAGCACACGGTGACTATTCATGGACTGCAGAAGCCCACTCCTTAAATGCGTAAATGTGGTTTAAAACTACATTCCCCCTACATTTCTGGCGAAACATAAAGTATGGATGAGAGTTCAACGAAAATCAGCTGTTCACAGGTCTGATATTACTATGTGCTTAGCTAGGATTTGTTTTTTTATTGTTCCCAGTAATGTAATGTGCTAACAGAAGAAAAATTGTAGGTTTATTGTCCTTTCTTTTCCCATCTCAAGATTTTAGAGCATCCTCATTTAATGCAATGTGTCTAACTGTCCCTCACTTATGATTGCTAAAATGTCAAAAGTTTTCATACAACGAGAGACCAAGAACAGTAAATCAGTCTTAAAACAGTTCAAGATCAAACTGAGATTTTCCATTGTTCCTTTCTTATCTCAAAAAATCTCCCTGAAAGACTGATGCCAAAATGAAACCTAATGAATAACAGAGCTGCTTCTTTTTCCAAAGATCATACAACAGTGTGGTTTTAATTAACTGGCATTTTTCATTTGCTCTTTGAAGGTCCTGATACTGAGAGCAGATATTCTAATAACCATATGGGCTAGTTCCGCAGAAATGGTAACAGAACCTAAGCATGGTATATTCCAAATGCAGCACGTTGAACCATTGGTCAGTTACTTATTGAGTGTTATTTAGTTTCTTTTTTTAAAGAAAAATCAGAAAAATGCTTAAGGTACCTACAGATTTGGGGGGCAAGTCTGGAATTGCTGTATTGACAATGCCAACTTTTTGGGCAGAATTGGCAGGTCAGATATCTCCCCTTTGTGTAAGTGCAAATTTGTAGGCAGTTGCAGTACACACTTTATTAGTTTGTGGCATTGTAGGACATTACTGGGAATCAGCTGTTTAACAAGTAGCCCAGTGATAGAGAATTCAGATGGGATGGCTGTTCAATTCCCTTTGCTCCAAAGGGACTACTGGCAGGCTGTGCAGTGGTCTCAGACCCTTGCTGGGCCAAGGAGAGCGAGCAGGCGTAAGGGCTGTGCTATGGTTTGCAGCATGGGCAGGAAGGGGCTTCAGTCCTTCTGCAGTAAACATTTAGGAGTTTATTGAAATAAAGGCTGGTGGATTCCATACAAGTATGCTAGAGGTGCCTAAGTAAAAACAGGATTTAAGGTTGTGAGACACTAATGGAGGTAGCTAATCTGCAGTGAGGTAGAAGTTGGACATGGTAGGAATTTTCTGTTTGTTTGTTTTTCTAGTCCATCTTGCATAGTTTATAGGCTGTTCTGTAGCAGCCAGTGCTTGTCCTGCATTGGATAGGGTCAGTGTGCATTGTTCAGGCAAGGCACAGGAGATGGTACATTCTGCACATAGTGCTGAATCTCTGTCACAATTCTATCTGTATGAGTGAATGCTGGAGGACAAAATGCCACCTACAGCTGCCCTTTATTCCTGCTCTGTCCAGAGAGCCAATCGTGATTTTCAGATAAGACAAAATTGACCATATTATCATTCTTACAGCCTTTGATGCTCCTCTAGCTATTTTTGGTTCTCTGCAGGAGAAGGTGGATGGGGATTGAAATGTCTGTCCGAGGCTTTCAGCCATGAGCTGGTACAAGGCATTCCTGGGAGGGAAGAAATCAGCAACCTTCAAAGGAAGAAGCAGCCTCTAGCAAGTCTTGGGAAGTTGGGAGGGTGCTTTGCAATATTTGCTTGTAGAAGCTCAAGGGAAGGTAAGAATAAGAACTACCAGCACCAGTCTTCACAAAAGTGCTGGGTGCTTATCACTCAGAACTTTGAGTTCTGACCCTATAAGGCTCCCAAGTTCAGCAAAATAGAAATATGGTTCCATCTGGAGAACCAAAAGATGCTTTGGAGAAATGTGTTTTGTAGCCAGGTTCCTAGAATTGCATCTAATTAATTAGTGGGAAGGACATTGCTATCATATATGGAATGTTCATTTCCATCAGTGGAAAAAGTACCAGCTCCAATGCATGCTCTGCAAAACTCTGATGTAATTAGAACTTAATGATTTTTCTCATTTGAATTATTCATTTTCTGACTTTCTTGATCTCCCAAATAATCCAACTGTTTATTATAGGCAAGGTCTAAAGCAGGACTTGAGCTGATGAGTTTCTTGCACAAATTTATCTCTTCCTGTCTCCAGGAGGAGGGCTATGTTGTGAATGCAGTTGTTTTCTGGGTCAGCAGGAGCTTTACAATCACCTGACAAACTAGAGCCTATAGAAGCTCTAATGAAATTGAGCCAAAAATCAAAAACAAACAAACAAACAAAAAAAAACAACAAAAAACCTAAGAAGGGGTAGTAAAAGTGCTTGTATCAAGAAACATCAGATTTTGACTTAAGTGCCCCCAAATTTGTTATCATCGTAATTCTGTTTAGTGGCTTCTAGGTTTAGGATTTTCTTCTGGTGCACTGTATTAATGTACTGTGATAATCTTTGCAGAGTCTGAACACTCAGTGCATCTCTCTTCTGTATGAAACAAACTAAGCTGCCTTGGAAACAAGTACCTGCAAGAAGATATTACTAACAGAAGTCACACTTTTTGTTTGAGATTTGATGTTTTTATTTAAATGCCTGTGTTTATCTGTGTGTGTGTGTGGTGAGAGGGTATTACCATTATTCCCCCCACCCCCACCTTTCATGCATAAAAGAAGAAAATACATTAAAATGTGGTGCAGACCGGAAGGAAACTTGTCAGTGGGTAGGACCTGAAAGCAGCAGTGTGTCAGCAAGAGTATTTGTTTTGGGGAACTTAGTGTCTTGCATAGAGCAGTGCCCAGCATTGCTGGGAACTACTTGCCATGCCCATCCCTCTGCAGTTAAAGTTGTCATCCATTTTGTTCTGTGGGTTTCAATCCCTGAAAGTGGGATCCTTCTGTTTACTTACCCTGCTTAATTGTAGCAGTGCCCAACAACTCAGTGAAAAAGTAAGACCCCCCCCCGCTTGCTAAATACAGGACAGACAGATGGTCCCTGGCCTGAAGACCTTACAGTCTGCTTTCTAAACCTGGACTAGTTTTTCCAGAAGCTTCACATGAAATACTTTGTCACACTATTCACAAGCAGTGTCTCCTGCCAGCAGCTCTGCCAGATCCCCCTGCCCAGGGGGCAGGCAGCTGCGGTGGGCTCTCTCAGCCTGCCCAAATGTGCCAGGCTGGCTGGAGCTGTGCCGCAAGGAGCAGCTGCCCTTGGCTCTTCCCTGCGCTCACAGCTGTGCCTCCCCGCGTCGCGGTGCTGCGGGAACCCCGGGATGTCTCGTTTCCCTTCTGTTCTCTGGGACAGAGTGGGGAGGAGGGCAGGGTCTGCCCTCTGTGCCTGGTTTCAGCACATTTCATAGGCCTTGGGAAGTAATTCAGCATCAACAGTAGGTAGGCTTTCCTATTCTAACTGACCCATAATAGCAAACCAACAAAGTGACTTGTTTCCTTTCTTCTGTGCAATAAATAATACAGGTCTATTTGAAATCATAGGGACTCCTTTGGGGGCTATGAACTGAAACAGCTGTATGCCAAAAATAACAAGAGAAGGCAGCAAAGACTGCATTTTACCTCCTCTGTATCAAACATTTTATTTTCCTTCCTGTCTCTTACCAGAAGATGATGAACGTTTCAAAACTTGTGGTTTGTCATCATACCAAGATAAAATTTTATTTTTTTCTTGTTTGTGGAAAAGAAAAATGCTACCTTGGCTTGGGGTACATGCTACATAATGTACTGTGTTTCCACCTCCACTGACAAATGTTTTAGATGCTGCTGTACTCTGGAATTGCCCTGCTTTGCCTGTGCTTCCTAGAAGTCTGATTTAGAAATGGCTAACTAAAATGTTAAACACTAGAAGCCTGAGAAGTCATGTTTTGCCAATGGATAGAGCAGTCTGTTACTTGCTTAATTAGTTATGTTAAGCAACTTGAGCTTTGGCATTATTAGCGAATTCATTTAATCGTAGTAAATAATGAGGATTATAACTGAAATGATGACCTTTGCCTCTTGTAGAAATACTAAGTTATGCCAAGATTGTTTCACACTTGCTAAATCAGTGCTGATCGATGACTGGCAATGGTCAGACATAATAATGTATTTGCACTTCTTAAAAACCCTGAAGAAAGGAAAGTCAGTTAAAATATTTTGAGGAGATGAGGAAGAAGGTGAACGTTAGCTGCTACAGGAAAAAGTGGAAACTGATTGCAAATAAAGCTAGGAAAATATCAGTATGTGTTTCTTGTGCATATGTACAGTAGCTAAGAAAGATAATTTGTGATTTACAATCACAAATTATCTTAACTGGTTATACTCACGCCATGCTTTCTGGTGACCTTAAGTTTAGGAGGAGTGGGGAGCATGTGGAACTGGAATCCATTGCTGCCATTTTCTAAAAGTTGGTTAGGAAATCAAAACTTGAACTAGATGTAAAGCATTTCCGCAGGTCTTGGAAAAAGCCAAAATCTTTATAATGCAGTTGCGCAAAGCAAAATATGACTGTGAGGCAGCTGCTAATTGCAACCTTCCTAAGTACTGCTTTGTGGGAGGGAGCAGGGCAATGCTAGTTCTCAGGCCTCAGTGCTGAAGGATGATCTCCAGCCCAGCAGGAATGCAGAAGGGAAATTTGGGAAATCATCACACCTAGGCCCTGCTGTGCCCACGAACAATAGGCTGCTTAGAGTGGGGAAATCACCTTTGGCATTAGCTCCTGGCTTAGGTTCTTCATTGGAAGGCCAGGAGGAAACCCCTGCCAATGAAGGAGGACCACTACCTGAATCCATTGCAATAGCAGCAAGCTGTGTGAATTTTCCCACCTCTGCTATAATTTACTTTGAAAATCATCTTCCTGTGATAGAAGGTAGACCATCAAGCATGTACCTGAATAAGCGGTCCTAGGTCTTGTACATTGTTTCCCTTCCACTAAAACGATGGAGGTGGCTGTGGTAGGCAATGCTACAGTGCAGCTCAAATTTAATATTGCTTGTTTTAATTCAGAGGTCCCCAAGTTTTCCATGCTCCCCATTACTAATATTGCTTAAAGTATTAAAAAAGTAAATACAAAACAAACAGCAAAAAATGGAAGAAAATTTTGACCTTGGATGCCTTTGACAGAATGAGCATTATATGTGCTGGATCTGGGATAGCTGTTCTTGGTAAGCAGTAGAGAAAGTTAGGCACTCTGTAATTCTTTCTACTACACCGTTTTTCTGAGAAAGACGTTACAAAATAAAATGCTTCATGGCAGTTGCAGATGGGGGCATGCTGGAGCCGCTTCTACTTTAGCAAGTGTCTAAGGCAGAAATTTGTTTGCATGCAGAAACTGAACATTAGAGGAAGAAGCTATAAGCTATCCAGTAGCAAGATGTGATGCACTAGAAATGAGTATGTCAAACCTGACCGGTACTAGCGCAGTGCCTACAATATCTATTTAGATACACACGGTCTTGTCTGTAATTGGAATAAACTTTTTGATGAGCATAATGAGAGCCTGTGAATAGGGAAAGGTTTCATGTTGCACAGGAAATACAGCTACAAGTAATATAGGTAATTCTGTCTGGTGAGATTTAAAAGCTTAAGATGCACTTGACAAACTTATGTCATTTGAACTGGTGTCTGTGCACATTAATGTTCAGAAGCAGGGTCCTAGATGCAATCTGGAACAGTGGCAGAAGTCTGTGGAAATCACTGCACTTCTCAGGTCTGAGCATAGGAGCCTTGATTTTATCATGAGACCACACAGTGACAGGTTCTCCATAAATGCAAAACCTAAAAGAAGTTTCTGCCAAAGAAGATTCCTATATTTCTGTATTTCACAATATATTTTCAGGCAAGAAGCCTGAAAGACCTATTATTGCTATTCCTATAAAATCCTGTAATTCCCCCAGACAACAGATAGTGTCTATAAATGATTAGAAGAAATCAAATATACTTCTCTTGGCTTGATTTAGATTACTCTTTAATTAATGTGCTTTTCTGAAACCAGTTTTATGTTGTTCTAAATGGTTTTGGCTACAGGATGAGATCACCAACTAAAACACTGCACAACCTCAAGAGCTATTAATGATCTTTTAGGAAGTGCTGTGTTACCTTAGAGTGAAAAATTTTGCTTCTATACAGTAGCATTTACATATAACATTGAATGTTCATGTTGCATAAAAATTATTATAATGAAATTCCACTTAGAAATAGTCATTTCTGTGTTGTTAGTGTTACTTGACAGCTTCAGGAACTTTTTTTAAAATTGTTTTTAATAACCTTGTTCAGCAATGTACTTAAATACTTGCTAAGTCCCATTGAGGTGGGTGCAGAAGCTCCATAAATGCAGTGCGTTTCAGCTGAGGATTAGTGCAGATGAGTCTTAAGATACAGTCATACATTTTCCTGCCTTGGGACCACAGAGGATTGCGTTCATCACATTAAGGTGGTTTGGAGCACATAAAATATTTCAGGGTTTATGGGGGGGCCGGTTTGGTGACCTTAGTATTTTAGGAAAAAGCAGAAGTGTACATAAATACAGAGATAGCCTTAGCCTTCAGAGATAAAACACTTCAATTATTAAGTTTTACTAATGATCTCAAATATCATCTGTGATAAATCTCTTCTCTCTACTTTCTACTTCAGTGGTCTATAAAGCAATTATGATCCAGAATCATCATTTTATTTAATAGGCTGTAGCATGTTGTTGGTTTTTGATGGTTGTAGACGAGTATTTTTAATTAATCATGTAGTACATTATTGGGTTTTGTTATTTATAACATAAAAGCTAGAGGTCACCAAATGCGTAGTCCACTCAACTGCAATGTGTTTGCTCCTTGCTATATACCTATCCTGCCTTGTTTTCTTCACTAAAACCAAATCCTGATGCAAGTGCAGTTCCATTTTTTTCCCTACTGCTGACTAGGTGCTTTTATATGGCAGATGATAATGTAGGAACGAACGGTTTGGGAATAAGCTATTATACTGTTTTCTGTTTTTCAGCTTAAAACAAAAACATTTCATTATTTCATCAGTATTTATCCTCTTAGATCCTAATACTTCTATGAAATGGGGAAAGGGAAATCCTGACTTATAGGTAATATTCAGCAGACAAAGAAGTGAGGAGCTTCCCCTTAGGGCTTCACATTCTGAGAGTGTTTAGTTGCTGGAGAAGGCAGGAATATTCAGCCAAGCAGATGTGTCTTTATGATCCTGCTGATGAACTTTTTTATTTGTAAGATCTGAGATTAATTGATTTTCAGTCTAAATTAATTAAACTTGTATTAAAATCATGAAACTGAGGGAATGTGGCAGTGAAAATAATACCTTTACTTTTACAGTCCTGTAAGAATCTAACTATTCATTGAGCAATATATTACTTTTCATGTCTGTTGAACAGATGCAGCAAGATGCCTGCATGATTTATAGGCTACTTGCCTGACAATCCTGGGGTAGTTAGTTGGGTTTATACACTGTTGTCATAATATTTCGTGAATATTTTATCAAGCTGCCAAAGTCTCTGTTCTCTCTTTGGATTATAATGTTATGAAGTTTCTGAAAGGACGAAGAGGAATAAGGTACTGAAGGGAGTCTGAGTGTAGCGTCAAAAATGTCAAGCTGACATGGTTCTCTTTCAAAAAACAGCTTACCTTTGTAGGTGTCAGGAGACAAATGGGTTTCCAAAGTCAGGTTCCTAAACACCTAAATCATTCTTGTCAAAGAGTTCAAAACCTCTGAATTTTGAATGCACCCATTTAAGTCTCCTTCTTTCTGCTTTTAGAGTAAGTCTAACTTTTCGAACAACTAATCACAGAAAGTGTCATTGATTCCAATAGAATTTATTTGCATATGTAGTTGTGAATAATCTTTACGAAGAACTAAGTCCAATGTTCCATGTGCAGCACAGCAATACTTTCTTTGGCCGTTAGGTTACCTCATGAATCTTCATACTCTAATTATAGTTAATGTAATAATTTCTGAAGCACTGCTTGTTTGGTGACTTTACTTCTATTGAAGATAATGGGAGGCTGGATAATCCCACCCTATCCCCTCCAAGGATGAGACAACAAACCACCAATTGATGAAGTCAGTGCTTGTTTGCCTGTGAATATTTGTGAATTTAGGATAGGCCATACCACAGCTTTCCTCCCCAAAGTGCCACCAAGCAGGTTGCTTGGTTACTAGCCCAGCCACTGCATCCCTGAGCACGGCCACAGTATTGCTTTCAGAGCAGCTCTCAGAGCCCTTTGGCTACTTCTGCTCAGCAAACAACCCCGATCCTATTGGTGCTGCGCCAGTTTTCTACAGAACAGCTTGGGTGGCTCCTACCCTTTTCCTAACCATACTGAACAAAATTACTTGTACCTGAGACATATGAAACATGTTCTTTATACTTGAAAGTGTTACTAAAGTGAAGGTTACTCCTTGCTCATATGGTCAATAAAATTTTATAGAAGTGGCTGAAGAAAGATTAGAAAAGTATGGCAAGCACAGAGCAGCAGTATTATGGCCCAGTGCTTAAAATAAGGGTCAACAAATGCATAAATTACCTCACCTGGGCAGTGTGTTTTGGAAGAGTTTATACTGAAGTTGACTGAGTTAATGTGTATTTACATAATGTATGAGTAGTATAATTTTAAACTGTATTCAGTATTCAACAAATAATCTTTAAATTGCATATATCCTGAATAGCATGAGGAGGTGTACGGGTTTGTTGGGCAGTGCAGATGGGCACCCTGTTGTTGGTACGTGGTGCTTTTCAGTGCGTGGTTCCAGGAGCCCCGAGGTTACCCACGAATACTTTGCAGAGCCCCAGGACTGCCCCCAGGGCAAGGGCATGCGACTCCAGCAGGCAGGGCTGCAGGGCTCAGCACCGTGCTAGCAGTGTGCTCATGCAGCCATGCTGGCTGTGCTCTGCCCTGCCCTGTGAGCGCATGACCTCGGCATCTCCCAGGCTGTATTTTGTAAATGTCCTAATGAAAGAGTAAAGCTTGGAGCGTGCACTGGTCAAGGAAGGGAGGGAAAGAGTGGAAAGGAAGAGCCCATTTGTTTATTTTGGTAGACATGTATTTCACATTGAGCACCTTCCTTGAGATGCCTGAATACTTGTAATTATCAACAGTTTCTTTTTCAAATTTCTTTCTGTGGTTTCAGTGGTCACTTAAAAGGAATCTTAAGGAAGTAGTTTAGAGTAAAATCTCAGTGAGCTGTGCTGTCTCGCTGAATTTAGAAAGCAAGAACTGTTTTTGCCATTCCTCTTATCCCCTTATTGAAGCATGAGACTGAAGAGCTGTGCCAAACAGTCTTCCTCTGGCATCTGTGTGATACCTCACAAATGCTTTTTCCCCAGCAGCTATGTCATACACCCTGTTGGCAAGGAAAACATGGAGCTCAGTAACAAATCCAATTCTTTCTTGTGTTCAGAAGAGACCTAAATGAGGCAGAACTTGACTAACGGCTATGAGAGTTTGCAGCAGATGAAACTTTCTCTGACAGCAAGCATAGCACGCTGTTGTACGTCTTCTGAAACACCCACGCTAAAACAATCCATTTCTCTTGTGTTACTGTAGGTGATCCAGTTGAGATCCAGTTGGATGGATAAGTAGATCTCTCAGATGACTTGGGGAGACCACAAATGCAAGGTATTGGTTTATTGATACTGGAAAACTGCAATTAGAGAATTTAAGGAGGAAACATTGGCTTTGAGAAAGGGTTTTTTGTAATGTTTTTTGAGTTTTTGTCATCTTTTTCTGCAGCATGAGTAATGTTTAAAAAAAAAAAAAAGAACAAACAAACAACTGAACATTATTTGAGATGTGTTGTGCCTGTGATGAACAGAGACAGTTCAGAAATGTTGTGCAGATGAGTGAGTGAGCTCAGTGCCCAATTAGGGGTTTGAAAAGGTCCTGGAGGAACAGCTACAAGTGACACCTT
Source organism: Alectura lathami (assembly GCA_013399715.1). Classification (NCBI taxonomy): domain Eukaryota; kingdom Metazoa; phylum Chordata; class Aves; order Galliformes; family Megapodiidae; genus Alectura; species Alectura lathami. Next base: position 48,639 of record VXAV01005166.1, read on the forward strand.
CTCTGTGACTTGTTGTAGTATTCATCTCTCCTTTCTGCCATTAATGTGTCCGTACAGGGTGGTAATAAGGAAAACAGTGTAGTGGTTGTTTAGCATAGTACTTAAAATTTTACTGCTGAAAAAATAAAACTGGGCTATATGCCTGCTGTTAAACCTCAATCTCACCTCTAAACCTTTCAGCTGATCTCAAAGCTTGGGATGATTCAATATAGTTTAAAAAGAAAATATGTTACAGAAGTGTTTTAAAAGAAAAAAAAAAAAAAAAAACTGTGATATTTTTTCCCCATTGAGGATGAAAATGGGAGCATGTTTTCCCTACTGCAGTCTGCTGTAAAGATGCAAATTGCTAAAATAGGTATTTCACTCTAAGGCAGTCCAAGGGGGCACTCTTTAATGGGTAAAAACTCAGGTTTATATTTAAGAGAAAGCCAGTCAGCTCATGACTATATAAAACTACACTGAGTAGGACCTAAAGATGGCCTTGTTTAGGGAAATAAAATGGACGATACCATAGATTCTGTCCTGGTTAGCATCTGTTTGGAAAGTGTGCATACTACATTTGATGAGTGTTTTCCTGCTCCCTTGAGAAGGAACTGGGGTCTTGAGCTAACCTGATTTTATATGTATACACCTATGTTATTACAGATTATTCCAATTTAAAAGACAAGTCTACATTTTCTAATTCACAGAAAAACTGGACTCTTGTTCTTCAGCATCTAGAAGATGCTGTCAGCTCAAAACGCTGTCAGATTCAGAAAAAACAAAGTTTATGTAAAATTATTTATAATTCCAGAAAAAAATGTTATTCTCACTGGTAATTACGTTGTCATTCCTCAAAATATTATAGCTCATTGCATAAGGAGTGTAAGGCGCATGATCCCACGTTTCTATTTTCCTGGTTTTCTCATGCAATATAATTACCCCTGATGAATTCTAAGGGATACTGTTGTTAGAAGTTCACATTCAGGGAATACTTCAAAGTTTGTTTTTCAAAGTATTTTTGCTCAAGGTTTGAAATGGTCACAGGGAGGAAGAAGTAAAGGTCATGAATACATCTAAAAAAAGAAATTGCTTTTGACTCCGTCAGTGCTTGCGGTGAAGGCTTTACTCTTCTTGCAAAGTTCTGCCTGTGGGTCTATTGGAGGATCCATGTTCTGCGGCCTCGCCGACCATCTGTGCTCCCATCAGGGCTGCGGGTGCGGTGGAGCGCTCTAATGGAACTGGATTGGTGCCGTGCCTGCTGGTCTGAATCTGACAGGATCAAATGAAGGAAGGCAATTAGGGTGTGATACGCTTGCTAAGGGAACAGCATCAAGGCTGAGTCTTTTGTATTTTCTAAAGGTATTCCGTAATGTGAGAGTAGTGGGGTTATTTGGAGAGATCGACATTGACAAAAGAAAGAGAGAGGCGAAGATGGTCACTCTTGGTGGACCATCCTGTCTATTAGAGTACGGAAGCTTTTTACATCCTTGATGTAAAATTGTACATATGTGTTGAGAAGTGAGAGAGTAATAATTTGGCAGAGAATCACTGGAGGAAGCAGGACAGAGCAAGGAGACTTGCTACCATGTAAAATACCCCAGAGCTGAAGAGGCTGACTCACTTCCTCCCTTACCTTAAAAATGAAATAGTTCTTTGGGTTCATTTTTGTCTCCCTTTGTACGTGCTGCAAAGCCATTCTACAGCTGTCACGAGATGCAAGGCCTTGCCTTTCTGTTGGGCGAAATGTTCTTAGAGCCTGAGCCCTAAACTTCAGTCCTCTTTTGAAGCATGAATGATGGGTGGTGGAGGAAACCTTGCCTAGCAGGGTTCCTGGCAGAGAAAGGAAGTACATGTGAGGGAAGGCCAAGAAAAGATGGCTTACAGTGACTTACCTGGGGGCAAAGGGAGAGTTGTGTTAGGATATTGTACATGCCTGCCAGTTTCAAAGGCCCAGGATGATGTTCTGCAGGAGACCCTAAGAACTGGAGACAGCTGGAAGGGATTGTATGGACAGGGCTTTCATACATTTTGGCCCCAAGGTCTGGTGCAGTGAGGTTAGCTGGTTATTATGCCAGACAGGGCCTCCACATAACTCTAATGAGCAACTTATACTGCTGCAAAAACTAGTATGCAACAAATCACAAAACTGTGAGCTACTGCTACCTTAAGATAAGTGCAAAATGCAATTTAAAACTCAGTTTTAAAGGACTGAGATTTGGGTTGTTTTAAATATTAGTAGACTGTAATTTTCCAGGCCCTGATGTTACCTGCAGTTAGTGCAGTCTCCTAAAGCTGCAAGCAGAATTAGAACTAATCTGAGTTTGAGTGATTTTTTGTTTTGTAATGGTTTGTCAAGTAGGTATACTCAAGCTCAAGTAAGAATGAGTGCAAACAGAATGCTGCTTTTATTCTCCAGGACAGGCAAACTGAGAATGCAATGGGATGCTCAAGGAAATTGCAGCACTATGAGTGGAGACTAATGGAAAAAAGCGCATGGGCACAAGCTGTGTCCATTATTTTGCCATGATGTGGCTGACGTTTCACACCAGCACTACCAGTACAGATGTGATGTCTTATGGGTTGCCTGGAGATCCCTGAGCCAACTGTGACTTTGTCTGTACTTAATCATTCTCTAACCCAAAAGTGAGCTACTCAGATTTGACTGAAGTGTAAATTGTTCTGGTTGGTCTTTATCTCATTCCTGGTATTTATTTCATGTGCTCCCTGCCCTACTTTAGGTGTCTAGAAGGGATCGCTTGTGAGCTCAGGGACTCATCAGACCTAACAGGACTAAGATTAATCACCTATAACTAACTGTTTGAAGAGGATGAGTTGTTAAATTGCTCTATCATATCATGTGAAGTAGAAGATATTATTTTGAGCAGAATAGAGGTAGTTAGTTTGAGACCACAGGAAAGTTTTCCAAAGCAATAAAATCAGGCATAAAGTGAGGAGCTGACTTAAAACTAAAATATATGGGCAGAAAAAGAGACCCAAGACACGAGCTGAATATGAAAATAGAGTGTCTGTTTGATGATCTGAGGTAAATTTAATGTTTTTGAACAGTGAATTTACAGTTGTCTGAATATTGTTGTGGTCAAGTAAAGATTGCTAACTGTGCAAGACTGTTACAGAGTCTATTTTCGTAGACATAGAAGCTCAGTAGGTAAAGGAATTCAGAATGACTAGAGTTGCAGAAGAAGGTTTTTGAATGTGCTATTTGTAAGACTCACATGTGAATTTAGAGTCCTATGAGGGCGTGGTAAGTATGCTCAGCGTCTCCAGTGCATGTTCAGTGCCATGGCAGAATCATATGCTGAGTGATGGATCGTTCTCAGGCCTGTCAATACTGCCTTCCTTAGATGCTGTATCCAATACCTCCTTCTCAAAATCTCCTAACACAGCTAGTCAGATTCAGCTGCTGTTTCTTTCTGTTTAAAAGTCATCTGTCTCTAAGCCTTCTAAAATAGGTTTTATGGAGGTTAATGGGATTTAGCGAATGCATGAGATCTTCATCCTGTAAAATGCTCTCAGAATCATGAGTATGTTTACTCTTCCTCAGTGTATTGAGCAGCATGTAATTGTGTCCTCGAGGCTATCCATGAGGGTGCTGACAGTGGGAAAAAACATGGAAGTAGAAATGGGAAGACGTGGATGAGTTTGCCTTGCAGGTGAACTGATCTTACTGTCAGCTACAGGAGGCACAGAAAGTTTGAGTCAGTGGCATTCTTATACTTGATATTGAACTGAGCACTGCAAATACAGTGAGATGCAGTTGTTTGGAGTTTTTGAAAGTTTGTCAGTCAGTTTCTACTTTCCAGCATACAAGTGACGATCTCTATGGTATTGGGTTTAACCTACACTGAAATGTAGCAGAAAAATTATGATTCTTATGTGAATACTGACCACTAGATCTCCTCTGTCAGAATACTACCAGTGTGTGTGGTTTTGTTTTGTTTGCTTTTTTCCTTTGAGCTTTTCTCACTTTACTTTTAGACATTGCTTGAATGATAAAAGCAAGATGTTGTTTTGCATTCTCTCCTTGTTCATCATCACCAACAGCCACTCTAGTTTGGAAAAGCACATTAAAGTTATTGACATATTCCTTTTTACTGTGCTTGATGTGCCTAATGATAAATGCTGCTTCACTCTCTCTAGATTAAATAGATTCATGGTCTTTGTTACTTCTCATACATACTAAAAGAAGAAATAAGTAGGTGATAAACAATAAAGGCTAGTGAATGAGGAAGCTGAGATGACTTGCCAAATATTCTAAGTTGTAATCTTTCAGGTACTGTGAACTTCAGGGAAGGATAATAGAAAAAGGATGTCCTGTTTATCATGTTCTGAAGTCTTTCCAGATGCTGGGGGGAAGGTTATTTTCAAAACCAGATATGATTTGTGCTGTGTGATTCCAGAGGTCAGAGTTCAGCATCCTTTAATAGCCAAATTTTCCATTGACCTCAAAGAGAGCTTTGTAGGAGAAAGGACTGTGGAATTCAGCTCACAGTGATTTCTGTTCTTTTTTAATAAGGAAAAGTCTTGGCTGGCTAACACAGTGCATTCTGCTGAAATACTGGTTCATCATTTACAGAGTAAATGTACTGTTTAATATTAAAGAAATGATTCAGTCTTTTAGTAGCAGTAGCTACTAAAGTAGCAGAACCTGAAAGTTCTTTCAGGTTATTAAACTAGCATTATAATTTCTGTTCTACTGGTGTCACAAATGAAGTTCTGCTGGATGGCTGTGAGCAATTAGTAGTAGGTTGAGCCTTAGAAAGGCTTGCTTTAGTCTCTTCTTTCTATTCAGTTTTCAGTTTTTCAGTACTGGTTTGGCAGATTGACAAATTACCAAGCATTTTCTTTTTTTTTAAGAACACTTAGCAGATTTCGTGTTGGTAGTAAGGTCTCTGTCTGTTCTTGCCTTAATTTAATATTTGTACCTTTTCTAAACATGTATTATTTGGATATATGTGTAAGTTGAATATTCTGACTAGGTACTGCTGTGTTTTAATATTCCTCCCCTCTTCCCAGTCCAATACTTCACAATACTAGTTACTTTAGTTACCTTTATACATGTTTACATGATCATTATTAATAAACACAGAGGCACACATTATCCTAAACACATTCTGCTGTTATAAACATCAGAATATGAGTGGAAAAGCAGGGTGGAGGTATCTGTCATATTTCAAAATGCTGTTTTAATTCAAAAGAAAGGGCTTGACTGATGTTGAGGGATGTTTGCTGGGTGAGAAAGGTGATTTGTCTTGGTTTCTGAAACCAGAAATTAGCCAAGCTACGTCCTCTTACAGCTGTGACAAATGTTTCTTAGAGCAGTGCTAGTGGGAATAACCTATTTTTGGATAATGTGAAAAATGAAAGAAGATAAATCACTTTTTGATAGAAGAGCTAGAGAAATTTTAAGCCGAAAGTGGAAATGGTTATTTACAATGGTTCCAAGGAAGCTTTTAATAGCTCTGATCCTTTTTTTTTTTTTTTTTTTCCCCTTCTATTTTTTATTATATACAATACTGTAATAACATGCACTTTTCTTTTTAGATAGGCATGTCATTCAGAATTAAGAGATTTCTGCTTTTTGTGAAATCATGTGCATGGTTATACAGCTGACCAGAGGCTGGAGCCTTCATTCCCTAATGCCTTCATCATTCAGGTGTTGTGCTTAATTGCTGTACATGCCGTGTGTCCTGTCTCCTGTATCTATTAGTGATACATCTTTTTTTTTTTTCCTGTTGATATTGTATTGCTCTCTCTTTTATAGGTTTGTTACATATGTTATAAATATGCTATTAAGATTTTTTCTTTAAGTATTACATTAAATATTACCATAAACATTTTCCTAGAACGCAACTTTTTTTTAATAGAGGCTGATAAAAATTTGCCTTGCTTCGGTCCTTAGCGTTGGCTGCCTCCCTCCTGAAGGTGTGCTGACAGCCTCCTGGTTCTGGTCTGCCTCAGGAGAGCTGCATCTGAAACTTCCATGAAAGCACTAAACAGACCATGGGTACAGCTGCTTGGGCTGTCACTTCCACTAAACTCTTTTCCTATTTTCCTGTTGCTTTTGCTATGGTAGATTGTCTGTAAGGCTTTGCTCTGAGTCTGGGCCTTTAGCCAAAATAAAAGCAAGAGACACATCAAAGGACTTGCTCAGAGGATGACCAAATATGACATCAAACTAGCATGCAGAGAAATATTTTTCTGAGACCATAGGCTGGATATGGAAAACAATGTGTATGGAAGGAGGGATTTGGAGAAACTGAGAAAAGTTTCTTGTACTGGACATATACATGTGGTCTCAAAGCTTAAAAAAGGGCATCTTGGCAGCAGTCTGCTGCTAAAAGACCCTCAGCCATTAAATCTGATGAGCAGAAAAGATGATCACTGCAAGTGGCATTTATGTCATGACTAATCCAAAAACATGGCATTGACAGTAAAGTTAGAGAAATGCGAGCAAGAGATGATTTCATAGAACGTGACCGAGAACCGATTTGAACTCAGGACACTGAGCAAGTCCCAGCAGAGTTGTGTGACAGCAGCTAAAGGGAAAATGAAATGAGGAAATGATTTGTTAGCCTGTTAAACTGCACATGGTGCTTGAGTTGCTTGTGTGACTTCTCTGCTGTTGGGCCTGGGTGGTGCTGGGCGCTGGCAGGGCACAGTGTATCTGTCCTGGATGGGAAAGGCTTTGGAGCACTGCTTGTAGCCAGCAGGGAACATGGCTACATCGAGAGAAACCACTGTGAAGAAAAGAGTTCTTCAGGACTTCTTCACAAGGAGGCTGGTGTTGTGTGTTTCCCAGAAATAATCACAGCAATTTCATCTGGAAGCAAAAGTGGATGTAATTTGTCCAGGAGAACTGAGGAAGCGATTCTTGAGAGATTAAGAACTGAGACAGAAATAGAATTATAGACTTTTTGAGGAATTTTCTGTTGTGTGACATTCTCATTGACTCTGTGACCCAACACCATATTAATTCTCCAAATATTGAAGAATCCTTTTTGGGGGAAGGGGCAATGGAATATAATATATCTGCATTCCTTGGCTCTGTCGTTACAAAAATGAATTTCCAGTACTCTGTCCAAGCAGTCTGGTTGGTTGTAAGGCAATAGTATTCAGGGTAGGTGTAGAAGATAGTAAGTTTTAGAGGTTCTGGTGTAAGCCAATGTTTGAGCTGTACATTGACCTGTTTGGTTCAGTGCTGATAAATTGGTGTCAGAAGGTGAACTGGGATCTGTCAGATGTCTTAGCTCTCAGGGATTAATGAGCAACAAGGGAGCCTGGAAGAAATTGTGGGTCAAAATGCCGAATGAGAGATGGATTTCACAGATGCATCTCTAGTCACATAGTTGGAGCTTTAAGCAAGCTCAGGATCTATCCCTTCAAGAGTAGGTATGGGTTACATCTCTCAAAAGTGTTTTTTTTTTTTTTTTTAAAAAAAAAAAAAAAAAAATCTGCCCATTAATAGATTTGC
>VXAV01005166.1:56125-71165 GCA_013399715.1 Alectura lathami
CTCCTCTTTATTAGTGTCTTTATTGAGCTACCCTGTCACTTGCTCTCGTAATCTGTCTCCTTCTGTGTACAAAATACTACACCAGATCGGACTGTTCACTGCAAAAAAATTGTCAGGCAAATGTGCATGAGAAGCAAATACAAAATCCTGCAAACGTCTGTCTTGACTCTTCAGTCACCTAATTATCTGTGAATCACTTTTTCTAATTATATTCTTACTTTGAGCAGAAACACAGAAGGCTCCAAAGGTTACTCAGAAGATATCCTTATGTATTTACAGATTCTTTTTATACCTTTTCTTTTGTTTATCCATTTGCTCATAAAATTTGCCCTTCTCTGTCCAGATTTTTACAGATGTTTCCATTTCATGTCTAATGTTTACTTTTCTCTCCCCTCTGGAGGGTGCAGACCCCCTGTTACCTTATCAAACAGGCATATTTTAATATCTGAAAGTGTAACATTTTTCGACAGCATTAACAGCAGTAAATTTATTAAAATGGCTGTGGGGGATTTAGCACTACGTAGCAGTGCAATACAGAGAAATAATCTTCCTGAAGATACAGAGACTTGTTTTTGAGTAGGTTGCTGTCTTTTGTGTTAGGCTGTTACTAGTGAACCCTGAAATAAGCAGATCTTATCCATCAACGTTTTCAGACTGTTTAGTTAAGTTGAAGTAAAACTATACTTAATACACTATTTTCGTTTGTTTATATTATTTCTTTGGGGGCAATTTTTAAACAAGATGACCCATACGGTTGATGTCCCGTTCCTGTGAGCATTCAAGAGATGTTTGGACAATGCCCTCAATACTGTGCTGCAACTTTTCATTAGCCCTTAGGAGGTCAGGCAGTTGGCTTGATCTTTGAAGGTCCCTTCCAGCTGAACTGTTCTGTTTTATGTAGATTACAGAGCTTTGTAGTTTGTCTTGAATGTTATTCCAGAGTGTTCTAGATGAAGAAGAAAATATGAACCCTTAAATTACTCATGAGAACAGCCCCCTCCCAGGAGAACACAACAGTGCTAACAGGCACAGAGGCCTTTTCTTGCTCAGCCCATGGTGAGCATGAGCATCGTTCTGCACAGCATTTTGTTGAGTGCTGTTCACATTTATTTATGAAACTGTACTGCAAGACCTTGACTTTTCAGATTTAAATGTACAGTTAAGCAGCCAGCTCTGATTAAATAGTTATTTTTCCTGCGGGTGCTTCAGTTTGGTGCTTTAAGAAGGATTTAAATGTCTGTGACCTGCTAGTAATGCACACGTGATATCATCGTGCTTAAAAATACATGTTAACAAATATGTGTTGGCTGGAGGTCAGGGTATTTTAGTCAGCTGTCAAATGTTTTGGGGTATCTTTCATGACTCACTGGTGGGTTTGCAGCTAGACTACTCAGTATCTCAAATATGTGCTGTGAATTTTAATTCAATGTTATGTTCTTTTCCATTATGGGTGTGGAAGGAGGAGCAGAGAAACAGTAAGATGCACCCTTGTACAACAATGTGCTTCTGAGCAATTTGGATGTATAATTGATATAGATTTTACAAGACAAATCTTTGTGAAGGTGTTTTCAAAAACTATATGGATTTATGTTTTTTCTTTTACCTTTATATTTCACTTCTCTGTCGTTCGGTATAGAAGTTCAAGCATATTCATCTGATACTATCTTAGGCCTTCAACAGAATGCTCAGTACAATTAATTACTACCATCTTGTTAAACTTCATAGGCCATTGAATTTTAACTTTTGCTCTTCAGTCTTTCAGTTTACTCCCAAAGTCTTCCTCGTCAGGTTTTAACATGTTAAGTGACCTTTTCAGCTGCTCTGTTTGTCGCCATGTTCACCCAAGCAGTAAGGGACTGCTGCTTTCGAGTAGCACGGCTCCCTGGGGGACAAAGATGGATGTTTCTGCGTGGGCCCATACTCCAGGGGATGTTGCTCCAATACAACTGAGGACAGGGGATGACTAAGAATCTCTGTTGCAAGCACTTGTGCATGCAAACGCACACGTGTCCATGTACAAAATTTGCCAGGAGCCTGGAATGTGTAGCTTGAAAGCAGAAGGCAGGCCTATGGCAGTGGCAGGAGGGGCTCTGTTGGTACAAGAACATAATGCCTTATGGTTTATTCACTGCTGTAATTTCTGAGTATTTTTCTTCTTCTTTCAGTATGAATTTGTGGTGTTTCTCTTCTCTGTTTGTGGAGTGTTTCTCTTCTTGGCAGTGCTTGATCTTGTGTTCAGTATCTTTTATTTCATGTGCTAGAGACACTTCTGTCCTTCCTCCATAGCACAGAAGAATATAAGAAATGCTAGGGCTTAAAGAATCTGTCTCAGCAGCTGGTGTCTGACACTGTTGTGAATGCCTTAGAAAGTATTACAGGAATCAGGAACAATGTAAGTGAGTTTTTCTTTCCTGTGTTGGAGACTGCCCAGTGTATTCTTTCTGTGCTTTGGAGGCTTTGTGGGAATGGTCTGTGTGTTTAGCACCTTGCAGGAAATGCCTTAGCCTTCCCTGTCAGGGAGAAAGCAGAGGGGAGCTGTGTGTCATGGGCTGCAAGATGGGAAACAAAGCTACTATTGAGCTTGTCAGTGTGCTCCTCCACGACACTGGTACGTCCTGCCCCGTGGTACAGGTGTGCTGGTGCAAGTCTGCGAGTGCCTGCCTTGGACTTCCCTCTCACATTCCATTGCCGCCTGACGATGCTGTGGGGAGCAGCCTCAGCATGTTCCTCTCCCACTTGGAGTCCCTCCAAACAGCACCAGCTCTGGCAGCACTGGCACTGTGAGTCCCTGCCAGGGATGGAGAGGCAGTGCCACGAACTGTGCATCTTGAAAGAAAGATTTGAGAAGGGCAATTCTACTGAATGGTTATTGGCTCACTGTCTTCCCCCCTTTACTTAAAACCACATCAAAATGAATTATAATGTAGAATTTTTGCAGCCCTAATTGGCCACTGATGCAAACATTTACCATCTTTTATTCTTTCTAATCTAAATTGAATCAGTGAATGTAATGATTTCTTGATGTGCAGGGGGCAGTAGCCCTTCCAAGCAGAAGTGTGGCTGTATGAAGTCCTACTGATTGGAGCAATGCTTCAAGTGAGCATAACACTGCCTAGTGTTACCACCAGCTATCAGAGGATAATCTTTTGCTCCCGAGGGGCTACACTGAGTTTGTGACAGGGATTCCTAAATTACAAAGCACGTGCTCTGGCCAAGCCTGCTTCCAGCCAATGAAGCCTGTTTCCAGCTGCATCCTCAGGCCGTGCATGATGTGCAGTGTGGCTTGCTTGTTGCTTGGGGGAAAAAAAAATAAAATAATGTTTTATCCTGTTGCTCAATTTTCACCATGATGCTTATAACTAGAGATGATGTTGAGGTAAATGTTTAGGCATTACCATTAGGAAAAAAGGTGAAAGGTTTTCTGCATATTAGGGTGTCTTAGCCATGTGATCCACGGACTTATGCAGACTTGTATCTTCCATAACTGAGCCCATAAAAGGGAGCTATGAGATTCCACAGAAATGAATTATTAATCACAATGGACACTTGTCTAGCACAAAATTACACTGTATTCCATAAATTAGAAATTACTGTAGGGTGTGTATTCAGTCTCCTCAAAATGTATTATATGCATAATCTTTTCTGGCTAGTCCTGAATGAGTAATTGTTGCAGATGTTGTCTCAAAAATCTGACTAATTCTTAGTACCTTTTCATTTTCCTAATCTTAATTAAATCCGTGACTGAAGAGGACACACGATGAGAATGGAAAAAATTACCTTGTATAAATCAAAAGCAGTGATATGAAATCAAACTGATCAGGATAAAAGTGTGTTTTGTATATAAGCCGTTAAGGCCCTTTTCTTTTTTTCCTCCTCCCTTGTTGTTTAACGTATCCAAAGGACAGAATCACTGTTCAGCTCCTGAGGCAAACAGAGGGCTGGATTCTACAGCTCATACAGAGGTCTCTTGTGCAGTGAGCGCTGCCCTGCATCTGGTTTTCTGAGAAAAGCACTGTGCTTCCAAAAAGCTTAGCATCGTTTTTCTTTCCATCCATTCCAGCTAAAGCACTGCCTCCCTCAGTGACTGCCCACTACAAAAGAGCTCCTTTTTATGAAGGTTATTTTTAGCCACAATCACTTACCTGGAACCATTTCACAACCTCCGGATGACTGTTAGAACAAGTGAAGGGGCATCACAGTATGTGCAGAGGTTGGGGGAAAAATAGTCAGAGGTGAGGAAAGCGCAAACACACCCAAATCAGTCCTGCTGTCAGCCTTTCTGCGTGGCGCACAGCAACTGTGCAAAGCCGGTGCAGTGCTGAGATGCTAGCTCAAGCCCTGGAAGCATTGCAGCACTTCACCCAATTAAAGAAAGCTCTCTCAATTAGCTCAAGTGCAGTACCTAATTGATGAAGTTATGTTTATTTATGGCAGTAGTTATGGCAGTTGTTACGTGGCACTGTATTTTTTGTAGGAGAAATTGCACGTGAATTACTAATTCCCATGAATTAGGCTCATGTGGACCTGGGCTATAATAAGAGGATGTGTATGAGTATGCAGAAGCTGCTTTTCTTAACTTGACAATGCATTTAGATAAACCAGTGCAACTTTTCTGCATGTTCAGAGCTGTCTGTCTCTATAAATCAGGCACAACTTCATTACTCAAGTTTGAAACCAATCCACGAAGGAGGAGAGTTGGACTCAGCTCTGGGTTTTTGCCAGGTTTTGGGGATTAGTATGGGAAGTGGTTTATTGTAAATCAATTTGGCTATATGTTGTTCTAGTAAATAGCAAGCAAAGCATGCTTGATACACTTTTAAGGATTGGAACAACAAACTAATAAAATGAGATGGCAGGCTTTAGAAATTTTAATAGGTATATATTTTAAAAAACTCATATTCAGTCAAAATACCAAATTAAATGACCTAGTTTCCTGCCTAGACCCTTTAAAATAGAAGGAGATTTAGACCTTGAGGCAATCTGAGCAATAAGAAGTTGATTTAATTTCAATTTTTGAGGTTTTGGCTTTAAAACAAATAAATGTTCAGATCTGCTGGCTTTTAGCTTATTCACTATTCAAAGCTTGTTTTGCAGATTTACTGTAGGCTGCTTTTGGCATAATTGGACTGATAAACAACACGTACTGGATTGCCTTGTGAAATGAGAAAAACAAAACACACCTCCTGGTAACATCCGGTGCTGTGAGAATGCTGTTTTCTTCAGGTGTCTGGCTGAGGGTACATTTTCCCTTAAAGAACTCCACGTTGGCCCTGTGGTACCTGGCAAGTATTTCGATTCCGGGTGCAGCCATCATGCAGCTAGGGGAAAACGAATCCTTTGTGGTTTGGAAGTACCGGAGCTATACTTTGTCCTTGCAGATCCCCTCTGTACAGCCGTGTAACATCTCTGTATTTTTGTTTACCCAGATTGAAGTTAATCTCTTGCTCGCAAGTGTGCGGAGTTCTTGTTGAACAAAGCAGAGGTTGTCAGGACATGCTGACAGCACAGTGTGGGCGCAGTGGCAGGAGCAAGGACCAGCAGGCTCTGCCCCCAGCATCTCCCAGCCCTAAGGAGCAGGCAGGAGTAGCTTCTGATACACGTAGTGAAAAGTGAACTGCATAATGCTTCATAGTTATACCAGATCCAAAAGTAGTCCACAGAGAATGGCCTCAAAGTAACTTTAGCTTCTAAGGGGAAATTTAATTTTAAACAGAGACTGTAATAAGAAATAAAATGACCATCGTTTTACAATTGTTGTCTGCTTTTACTGCAGATTAGCTGCTGTTGCCTACCTTAGTTCAAGATTGAAAAGGCTCATTGTTGCCTAGCTGACTTCTAGAAAGCATCGTTCTGGTCTTTGGTACTGCGCAAATGCCATGTTTGCACTGCTGCCGTATATCTGCGTGTAATAAGGGTCTGAAGGCTGTCATAACGCAATATCTGCCAGAGTAGTGTAATCTCTTAATTACTCATTACTTTGGGAATAACGAGTTAATAAATGGCTTCATGTGACCTTGCTAATGAAATTTCAAGATGGGCTTTTCCAAGTAGATTCATTTTGAGCCAGGTTTTCCTTTCCAAGTCACTTTTGCTGTTATGGAAGTTGTTAACACTGGTGAATGAAGATCTGTATTTGTCGTGGAAATGATACAGTGTGTGCTGTAGTGCTACTAAGTTTATGTCAGTACGCTCATTTACTGTCCTGAAAAAGGATTATTTTTGAATGGTGAGAAAATGCTTTATTCATTAACATCACACATTTTCAGTCTTTCTGGACTACTTCAGTGGTAGTCCTCACGAGTGAGAAGAGTGAGAGTCTACAAAGGACTTAAGAGATTTCTGTGGCAGTTCAAATCATTCCGGCATGAAACTACCAAAGATCTGTAACCAAGCACTCACTAAAGGTGACTTTACACCTGATAGTGTTTCTTAAGAAAAGTTTTCTGATGGATTTGATTTTAACCTTGTGTTTCATAGTACACACTGAATAGATGACGAAAGACACAAACCCCAGTTTTTAAACTGTAAACAAGGTAAAATCAAACACTGAGGTCAGCTTCCCCTGTGGTAGTGTCTACACTTCATTGAGTATGTTTTTTTTTTTTTTTTTTCCTTCCCAAAACATTTGAAGGCTTTGGTCTGGTAAAAAGTTAGTCCAATGCTGTCTTCAAAAGAGTTGTTGAACTCGAGATGGCTCACTTTGGGACTGAGAGTTGGTCACAAGAGCAAGATTCTTCAGAAAGCACCCCTCCAAAAAAGTAAGCTTGAACACAATCCTGAAGTGGGCAGAGAAGTATATTTTTCCACTTGAGCTGTTTCTATTAACAATAACTTTCTACCTTTGTACTTCGAAAACATCATCTGATATATGTATCATTCTGTGTTGCAGTTTCTTTATTGATTTTTTTGGGCTTGGGCATTGTAGGCTTTATATTCCACAGTTTGCCTCACCTCAGTTGCCGAGTATATATACTTTGCTTTGGCAGAACTGTTACTTTCTTTTCTATAATCCAGCGGTAGCAGAAGCATGAAAATTTGTTATGGTTTGCTTGTGCTTCTTATTCTGCTGTAAAACTCAAAATATTTGATGAGAACTTGAAAATATATCCTTGAACTAAAATCTATTTTAAAAGTGTAGACGGTTACCAAAGTTGTGCATACTTTATTTGATGTTAGGTGGTAGGACACAGGGAAATGGACAAAAACTGAAAGAACAGAGGTTTCGATTGGATGTTAGGAAGAAATTCTTCACTGAGAGAGTGGTGAGGCGCTGGCACAGGCTGCCCAGAGAAGCTGTGGCTGCCCCATCCCTGGCTGTGTTCAAGGCCAGGCTGGATGGGCTCCTGGGCAGTTTGATCTAGTGAGCTAGTGGCTGGCAGCCCTGTCCACGGCGGGGGGCTGGAACTAGGTGATCTCTGAGGTCCCTTCCAACCCAAGCCATTCTATGATTCTATGCTATAAATGGGGAAGTTACTAGCAGTCACCATACTATTCATACATGAATCTGTTGGACAAAATTTCATGTTATGAGCAGAAACTCTGAAGAGGGCTGTTAAAGGATCATTGAATTGATGGTACACCAATAACAGATTTCTGCTTTTGAAAGTCCTCTTCTGGTTTAATTGACACTTCTTTTTCTTGCATGGGGGGAGAAGTTTTTTCTCCAGGATTATGCTCATTAAGAGCATATGTAGTCTATTAAGTGAGTAAGTACTCTAAGGAAAAGAGCAGTAGCACAGAAAATACTGAAAATAAAAGAATTATTTGCTTCTTTTGTTGAGTGCAGTTACATCTGTATAATAATTTCTGGTTTAAGAAAAAAAATGCATCAGAAACTCTGCAAGACCAGATCCAGCCTACAGAATGCAAAGTGCGATGCACAGAACAGTCTAACTCAAGTATTTGCCCAGTATTTACCAGGCAAACACCTGTGTGTGCACAACACCCCATGATGATAAATCCAATGCAGCAATCAGTCCACGTGGGGACAGTATTCTGCGGGGTTTTGGGCCAAAAGCTGCTTCTTACCAACTTCACTTAGAACTGTTTCTGCTCTTTCTCAGTGAACTTCATATAAGCCTGTGCCCTGAGGGCATGAGTTGCAGAAGTTCCAGAAGTCCTGGGAAAATGTAGAAAATTGTAACGTTTTTCCCAGAAACTTACCTAATAAAAAACAGGGTAACTGGGGCCACAGGATTTTTTACTTAGTACATCTGAATTGAACATGCTCCTTGGTTAAGGATTAGTGATGTGAGTTGTATCAGCATTTTCAGCAGCTGATGAATCTAAGAAACAGTATGCTTTGAGAACTCCAACTTTCGTCTTCCCTAAAGCATGAAACCTACAGAATTTCCTGTTTAAAATCAGCTTATAAAAAAAGCGGATTTAGTTCTAAATTGGACTGACACCAAATTTTGAAGCATTGAGATTTCCTATGAACCAAGAATTCTGGCCAATTCCTTTTCCAGGCAAGCTTATTTGGAGCTGAGATTGCACACCTCTGCCATGTTTCCATTACCTTCTGTAGTGATTAGCATGCACAGGTGCTTCAGCTGAAGACTAAAAAGCCTAAGCTGTTTAAATTTGGAAGAACAGAGGATTACATTTACTAGAAAAAAGTTCATATTGTACTGTGTGCTCTGTAAGCGCTGGTAAGCAACACGGAAAATCACAGGTTTTATTTTACATACAATTGGACTTTTAGTGAGAAGTTTCCTGAAGTTCTGTAGATCAACAAGTTAATAAGGAAAACACAGGTGATTCATCTCTAGAAGCAGAACTCCTGCAGATGAGGCCATCACTCAGGAAAGGCAAATAGATCATTCAAATCTTTGGGAAAACAGTTTTCAGGGTAATGGACTTGAGTCAACGTGTGAGAACTCAACTTATTCTAAAATGTTCAGATTGAAACTGAATACAGATGGAAGTAGGATGGTAACAGTTTCAGAGCTGTATGCTTCTGTAATCAAAAGCATTCCTTATGAAAGCAGTCACCGGTGGCATTTCATCAACAGAACCAGACTACAGCTGATGCATGTATGCCACATATATCCTCTTAAGGTTTCTGGTTTTCCACATAAGCCATGATGTAAGTGGCTGGATATCACAGTGGGTCATACCACAGGTTTAGGTAACAGCTGTCCAGACCTCAGCTTCCAGTTATGAGGGTTAGGTCTAAGAGTTAGTGAACCAGTGGGAATGCAAAGGTGTGCTAGACTAACTTCAGCGCCTCATCTTTTGGGCAGGTTCTTAAAGACGGCTGATTTCCAGTAATAAAGAATGAACAGTGAGGTTTTAAAAGTAGACAGATGTAGATTCCTGGTCTTGCAAGCAACTTTGTTTTTACTTTTCATGCTGCTAACTTAGGTGGGTAGCAGCTGGGATAATTGAGAGCCGCTCACGTTCTCCTTCAGCAAAGCAATCTTGCATGTGTTTTGCTAGCAGAAAAGAGGAGTTCTGAAGATGTGGGGAATCATGAGTGGCCCTTCTGAGACTAGGTGAACAGTAAAATTAAAAAAAAAAAATCCAAAATTAAACAGTCTAACCAGAAATAAGACAATTTTGCCAAATTTGAGTTCTTCTTAATTTTTCCAACTTTTAAGGCATTATCTTCCCTAGACAGAGAATCCCAGAAGGTTTTTCAAACCTCTCTGTTCTTGCGAAATAGAAAACAAAAGTGCATCAGCAGAAATAACTGCTAAAGAACCTGAGGAAGGAAGGTTTGTGGCTGCACAGTGCTGCGTGGGGCTGTATGTTACTGTGAGGGAGGAATACTTCACAGAATCTTGGAAAGCATTAGAGGTGCTATTCTAAGGGGAAATTTCAGATAGAAGAATTTAGTAAAGTTTCATAATTTGTAAGTTTGTACCAATTAATACATTAAAAAATAACTTTGGTGACATGTTGGGGACCCAATTAAATAAAATGAGTATATGGTATGTTAATTTGAGCTCATAAAAGGCTAATTTGAATATGTAATTTAGATCAATTAGAAGTCTCTTCTCAACTTTAAATAGTGATAATTGAAATATAAAAAAAACTGGGTAGCTATAAGGATTAATTAAGAGCGATACATCTGGAAAATTAATTAAAGTGTCATATTCTTAAATGCAAATTAGATTTTAAATTTGAAGATAATATGCATACACAAATGTGCAATATATGCAAAAAATAATAATTCATTTAGAGAAAACACATGTTCTATAGATAGTGAAATTTTTATGATTAATACTTAGGTCTGCCTGTAAAGTAGGCAGGCAATAGAACCATTTTTTACTACCAAAGGAAATTTAGTTGTGGAAACTCTAACAGAAACCAAAGTTGCATTCATTTTTTTCCTAAAACTTAAAGTCAAAACTGCAGGGTAATTCTAGTGCTTTTGAATTGTCATAGTGAAGTCATAGTGAAGTTGCTCTGGATCTAAATCAGGGTAAATGAGATCAAAATTGCCCCCGAGGTTTTTATCATATTTACAATGTGTGATAGGTTTCCTCAGGAACAGCAACATACCCACGTTAGGAGTGGGAGGGGTAGGGGAAGGAGACCAGGTCTCCTTTGAGGTTTCATTTTCTTCCAGGGATGGGCTGAAGGTGAGTTTTAAGAGAAGATTTTATTACAAATATCTCTTAACTCATTTGCTGTATAGCTGATGCACGGGTGTTACTGTATGCTCTGGCCATCACTGCCTCTCCAGGGACATGATTTACAGGTCAGGCAGGATAAAAACATGATTGCCCCCTTTGTACGCTCACAGCCTTGAGCGTGGTGCCAAGGCTGACGTTCCACAGCCCTGGCTCCGTGCAAACCAAACCCCCAGTGAAGCCGGGAGCAAACGGAGCTGAGAGGAGGCACACCAGCAGTGACCAAAATGCCTGAGCTCTCCTTCAGTTTAACATACCCTTTGTGTGTGTTTTCAGAGTCTCTTTATGAAACTGTTTCTCTCAAATGAGTAAATGTATTTGTGTGGTGCTGGAGCTGTGGTTGCAGCACGGTGCAGCACAGCCTTGCATCCTGGGTCTCAGTAAGGACCTGCTTGGGGTGGCTGGGAGAGCCAGCCGGCAGGCAGCTCGCTGGGTACTGCTCAACTCCACAGCAAAGGGACCCCGCTGCCTTGCTGTTTTCACTACTGATAGCAGTTGTAGGATCGTAAGGTTTAGCTTTGGGCTTGCATAGTTGTTAAGCATGTTCTCAGGTTTGGTGCATGCATGCCCTACTGAGGTGGATTTAAGTGACATATTTTTGCAGTGTCTTCAAGGATGCCTGTTGCCTATACGCTTTTACTTTTGAGAAGTGGCTGAATTTCATTTCCGGCCAGTAGCCCAGAGTCTCAAGGCTTCACGCTGCTAAAGGAGCAGTTGTCTCTTCCAGATGTGGCAGGGTCAGAGTTCTGGAGGGTGTCTGCTTCAGATTACGGAGGGAAAAAAAGGTGGAGAGAACGTATTTTATTACTCGACATTGAAACATAAAATCTCCAGTTGCAAATGCCATTAATGAAAACCCAGGGGTGTATTTGGAACTAGAGCATTTTGCATAGCAGCTTTATGCACTGCTGCTATGCCACTAGGCTTATTAAAATATAATTATAATTTTAAGAAAATTATTATGATAGCGTGGAAAAACCAACAGAGCTCATTTGAGAGGAGACAAGAATAATTAAAAAACAGATAATCATCAATAGAATTCAGCTCCCATTAATTTAAATCCACACTGGGTTGTTCTCACATACTGCTTTTGAGAGACTGCAGAAAACTAATCTTTATACTGCAGGAAAAGATGATTAAGATGACTGTACCAGAGAAATTTGTCTTAAACTAAACTGCTGCATGTTTCTGAGGTTAAAAATGTTTACAGTCTACAACGTGTGCATTAAGCGTAGCTATGACTTCAGTTGTCTTCTTGCCCTCAATTTACAATAATTTTCTTCTAAACCATACATTACACCAATTCAATCATCTATTAAAACCCCTACAATATGAATTTTACCAGTGCAGATCCACAGCAAACAGCATGTACTCAGATCTCATAGTGTAAGGCATGCTGTAGAAAAGGTGATATTGAAAATAGAAAATAGTTTTTCTCCTGTTACAGTGGATTTGCGGTAAGTAAAGACTCCTGGTTTAAAAAGTGTTTCTGTAGGCATCCAATCAGTGGCTGGCTTCTGCCATGGTACAGCGGAGGTGAAGGGCCGCCTGCAAACCCACCTGTGTGCTGCTGGGGCTGCACTTGCTCTGGGGAGACACATAATGCCAAATCACTGCGATAGATTTATAGAAGTGCTGTGTTAACTCCACAGGTGGTTTGCTACATCTAAGCATCAGAAGTGATGTAGAAAAATTTGAGCGTTGCTTAGGCAGCAATCAAAGTGTGGGTAGAGCAGGCTAGCTCGGTGCCAGAACTGGGAGCCAGTGCCCAGGGACAGAAGGGGCTCTGCAGCCGCTGCGGGGCCGTGCCAGCAGCATGAGTGCAGCCTCTGCCACTGCTGTGTCAGGGGGGCTCTGTGGCACAGAGCCCTGCGGCTGGGGCTGGCAGCCCTGAGTCACTCCGATGTTGGTCATGGCATGTCGAGTCACTGCGTTGTGTCTGCATGGACTTCGTGTCCGATGGGATCGGCCAAACTGCAGCATTCACAGAAAAGAATGTTCCTGCGATTCCGCTTTGAAATAGCTATTTCATAAAAAATTAATTCTTACTACTGACCAGCAGAAATACAACTAAATCTCATTTAACTATGTCAGTCTTTTGAAAGCCTCCCCTGCACTCAGTTTTAAGCCCATTTTGGGGTTAATGAGTTATGATAACCTGAAGCATCCCGAGGCATTCCCTCTGTCCCTCAGACAGTGCATTGTCCCAGCGTATGCTGGCAAAAGTGTAGCTCTGTGTAGGCTTCTGCACTGTGTATGTTGGTGCACCACTTTGACTGCCAGTCTTTGTGAACGCTTCTAGCTGGCTTTCATCATCGTGATTTTCTCTGGATGATCGCTATCCTGCCAGATAATGTTTGCCCAAGATAGTATCCCTTTGAAATCTGTTTAAAGCTTTTCCATGCATAAGTTATTCTCTTGAATAACTGGTTACTGGCTGCTCAAGAATGTAGGGAGTTTGTTTTCCATGCTTATATACAGTCATAGTCTAAGATGCCTTGCCCACATCCTTTGGATTGTAGGAATCATCTGTGGGATCTACCATTCCAAGGCAATGACTGCCAAATCATGTAGGGTTCTCTTGCTAGTGACATTATGGCTTGGATTTTATTTGGAAACAATTATGATTCAAATCAAGCAGCCTTTGAAAGCAGTTGAAACATAGCTTTTAGTAACAGTTGGCCTAGAACATTTAAAAACTATTTTGTTTTAAAATTACCGCTTAAAAATTGATTTTTTTTTTTTCCTACATGTACTAAATAAAACTCAGTTTAGGATGATACAGGTGGTCTTATGTGTCCTGACTTTTAATTCCTTGTGGTACTTCCTAGCCATTTCTAACTGAAATGTATGCTTTACTTGAAATTACATTTGTATACTAGAAGCTGATTGCTAGTGAAACATGACATATTTTGTTCATGTACCATTCTACAACTCACTTGCAGCAATCTGCAGTCATTATGAGCTAAATATAGACCATCTAGTGTCCTATCTTGCAAGTTGGTACAGCCACTAACATGATCCATGGCAAAAGAGATAGGATATGAAGATGCCTGCTTTAAGGAAAATAAATTCATGTAACCATTCATCTATAAAAGGTATATTTAAGCCTAACTTTATGGCCAAACTTGCAAGATAAATTACTGCTGAAAGAACCAGTTACAATTTTGGAATAATAATTTTAAAAAAATATCATGACCCATGATACACTAGCGTGAAGCTCAGCTGATAACTTGAGAGGATAATGCATTTTATTACTTAGTATAATTTTTCCATTCCCCTCTATATCAATTTAATTCTGTGGAGTGAACTTTCCTAGGCTTAATATGTTGCTCAGACAGAATAACAAACACAGATCTTTAACAGATAACACGATGTAATTTACTATAAAGCTCTACTATGTCAACTGCGTTGTTGATGTTTCCTTGAAGCTTGGGAGCATGCTGTCCTCTGCCAGGCCGGCAATGGGACTCGTGTCCGGGGAGCTGTAAATGCACAGAGATCCCTTTATGGGCCCAGGCATCGTCTTTCAGGTTTGCTACCCTTACATGGGACTGATGGACCCTCTTTCAGGGTGCCTCTCTGACAGCCCTGGGACAAACAGCAATGCCATGTTTTCATTTCCCTTCCACTTGTGAACCATCTGTGATGTGGGGGGTATAATGCCCCTGTAATCACCCAACAGCACAAAAGGACCAAATTTCATTCTTCCATCTCCTATGTTCACCCATTAAGAGGCAGTACTGATGTAAGTATAAAGTTGTATGTACCCAATTAGTGGAGTGAAAAGGTTTTCCAAAAAGTAATGCATTTCCTAGTTCTGATATCCTTATCCAAAATGTATTAGGGTTGGTGAGATTCTTTTCATCTCTATTTTACATGCATCCCACCTTCTCAAAAGCAATTAAAATTCATGGTTTTAATTCACAGTTTTTCCCTAAATAAATTAGAAAAAGTCCAGAACACTTTTATTTTATTATGAAACAGTTCAGAAGTAAGTTCTGATAATTTCATGCATTGGCATAAATCTTTTATATGCAACCCGTCTGCACGATGCATTTTGAAGTTATGATCTGTAAAGTTTGGAAGAAAATCTGCATAGAATCTGAACAAATCCTGTCTGGCCCAGTCACGTTGGTGCGTGGCATGATCTGAGGAGCCGTTTCCCCACAGTTTATGCCACAATACACACATGAAAGGAGGGTAAAATCTGCAAATGTATATGCATAAGCCTCCCCATTACAGTTACAATTGCCCGGCACTGTAAGTAGGTAATAATGTTGATGAGCTTAACAAGCCTGGCAGACACCAGGCCAAAAAGGTTTTAGAAAAAATCAGGAGGCTGAATACTTAGTGGGGAGTTTGGATCAGAAGGCAGTGAACAGTTTTTTTTTTTTTTT
>VXAV01005166.1:71183-113204 GCA_013399715.1 Alectura lathami
TTTTTTTTTTTTTTTTTTTTTTAACCCATGCACTAAGCTGGGAACACCTTTTAATGTTGAGTTACTGGGTGAGCAACCTCACTATCTTTAAAATACTTATCTTTATAGGATCTTTTCGTTCTACCTTTAGGGCTCCAAAAACCTGTCACGCAGAGCGCACCTCTATCTTTAGATAAAAAGGCTTTTTCAACTCAGCAAGTTGTGGTTGGTTGAGATAATGCAAGGTTTTGATAGCAGTAAAATATCCGTAGCACAAATAAAAGAGATTTTTGCCAAGAATCTTCATCAAAAGTTAGTTTCCAGATTTGCTACTAAGTATAATACTTTAAAGAAGCCCAGGTTAGGTAGGCTTAAGAGAAGCTGAGTGTAGGTTAAAACTGAATTGTCTCTTCTCAGTGTGGGACTGCCTAAAGATAAAGATTAGAACCAGAAAGCCATGCTCTATGAACAGCTATCTTTAAGACGGTAATCAAATGCTACCAAGAGCTATTGATCTGGTGATCTGAGTATTCCTGAATTAATCGCAAGAGCTGTAAGGTTATGCAGCATAAACGCTTAATATAGTTTGTTATAGATTAGAGGGTCAGGTGAAACTCCTGTGATGTAGTCTGGTTCTTCTTTGTTCTTAGTCTGCCTGTGGGTTGATAACGTTTCTCCAAAATTCTGAAGATATCTCAAGAAGCTCACTCAATACTCTGAAAATGCTGGCACAGTTATTGCCTTCTGAAGCAATTAGCGCTTGAAAAGGGCAAAGGTGTTACAGTGGGGACGTGTGCTCACCTCGGTAAGCCAGCTCCCCTGCTACAGCCAGATTCAGTATCTACTGGTGACATTGGGAGACTCCAATAAAAAAATAAAACCCAACCCACTATACTGTTTGATCAATATTTTCAATCAATTTTAATTGCTGAAGAAGGCAGTTTAGAAGCCCAGCTAGGAATCATATCAAGTCAATTTTAGTACTTTGGCATTAAAGGAGGAATTTTAACCTGATGATCTTCCAAAATGATAAAGGTAGATTTAATCATTGCACAAATGTATTCAAACATCAAATTATAATCAATGGTTAGTTCATGGATTTTACCAGTGCAAGGATATTGAAGATGAATGCCTTTTAATGGCAAGGGTTTAGATCCATTACTGTGGGACAATAACTTAGAGACCAGTAAATTATGTGTGTTATTAGTTCTTTCCCATCTATGCCAAATAATGAATTGCCTTTTATGATTTAACCTTGGATGCAAAAGAATTCCTTGGCAGAGTGTGTGTACAAAGGAAAAAATCAATGCAGAACCTCAGCCTCTGCTGAGGAGCAGGTGTTTTAATAGTTCCCATGCAATGCAGCTTCACAACCTGTCGTTAAACAGAAGCAATACACATCAAATGAATCAAAGAATTATTATTTTTTTTTAATGTGTGAGTGTGTTAAATCTATCTATATTCATTCAGTACTTAATCTTCTGAAGTGATTGTGAATTATCTGGATCTGCAGTTCCCATATCATTGCATGATCTGTATACTTACAAAAGATTTGGAGCCCAGAAAGAGTTTATGCTACATGTATTGGAGGATGAAATTCAAAACAAAATTTCTTCTGTTGTCTGCAATTTGTTCACCTCCATTTTCTGAGGTTGACGCCTAAACTGACCTGAGGAAGCAGAATTGCATCTCGCATTTCTTTGGGTTTATAGAGTTCAAAAGGTTGATTATATGTTTTCAATAGCAATTTTCCAGCCCAATAGTTTACTGTGTCAATTACTGTGCAACCATTCCTGTTGCAGAAATACACAGCAGATAAAATATCATAACATAACCATTTCACATCTACCTTGATTTTTATTTTCTTTTTTTTCCCTGTTTCATCTTTGTTTTTCAAGCTTCTGTAGCAAGCATCAGGGCTGTTAGATTAGATATGTTGGTCATTAATCTGGTTTTTCTGATACAAACAATAAAGCAATGAGCATACACAATATTAAGATACTTGAGTAGTGTATCTTAAAGTGAAATGCTATTCAGCTGCAACATATATTAAAGTGAAATGATTTCAGGGACAGAAAAATCTGATCAATGATTTGAAGCAGAGAACATCATCTAGAATTCCTTGCGAATATTCTTCTTGTGCAGCAACCCTGAAGGCTGTAGGGAATGAAACAAGGCAAGGTGATGAGATCTACAATGGTAGAAACCCAGAATGTAGGATCATAGGATTTATATCACCTGATCTAGTTCTCACAGGAAGTGCACAAAAGAGCCTAAGCTCTAAAAAGCGCACATAACATCTCCTCTAGGTCTAAATGCATATTGCCACCCGCAAAGCCACCTCCCAGCACTAGAAGAAACCTAAGTTTATGGGAATAGAGCAAAAGGCAAATTGTTTGCTACAGGAGTAGAACAGCCTGAAATCCTATGTTCTGCTCCTGAGATGGTTAAATAAAATGATGATGATAAATAAAACTGCAGATGGTTTTAAGAAGATGACTGTGCCCTGAAGCAAAAACACAGTGCTGGACAATGAAATGACTAAATAGATGTGTAAAAGCAGATGTGAGGTAATAGGAAGATAATTCTGCTTCCTCTTTAGACAGAGGACTTTCTGCACTTTGCTGTTCAACAACCTAGATGGACTGAAGCCTTAATCTTGAGAACAGCATGGAAAAAACTTGCAGAAAAATTTGATGTCTCCGTGTCATCTTATTACCCCTAAGCTTTTTCTATGTCCATTATCTGCAAGTAAACTGAACCTAAGTTTTGCTGCTTGTTCTGGATAACTACTGTAAGATACAGCATCTGCATGATTAGAAGTTCAGCCCTCAGACCTCTATCATTTCAGATCCTGTAGCTTCCTTTTTATCGTGGTGAGTCTTGTTGAACCTCTCTCTCCCCATAGCTTTTCAGGATGCTACATGTGTACAGTGAGTGATAATGAAAAGATGCATAGTGTTTGCTTTTGTAATATATGCCATAATTTACATGAACTTGTCATTTTCTGAGTGTAAAGGATCTGTAGAAAAGTTTTGTGTTGTTCTATCTGTCCTTTACTCAGTAATTAAGGGTGCACTGATACCAGGCATGCACTGATAATATCCAGGCAGATATTATCTAAGTCCTGACAAAGAACCAAAATTATTCATATAATTTATCATCATGGCCATCGTGAATACTAACTAGAATGCTTCTTGATCAGAATTGTCAAAAGGCACTTCCACTGCTCTTCTCCCAGGGAACATCTTTTCTGGCAGATGCTGCCTTTCATATTAGCTACAAAGAATCTCTCCTGCTTCATTTTGCATGTTTCTGACCATAGAGAAGCATAGCACTGTAAATGTGTCTGTCTTTTCTTCCGCCATTTCTCTCCAATATAAATTTCTATAGAAAAGCCTTTCATAACTTTGTTGACGTGCTTTTCTTGGCAGCATGATTGTCAGGTTGGACTTTTTTTTTTTTTTTTTCCCCTCCTTCAAATACATACAGTTGTATCATTCCTTCACTTCTACTCATGCGGTGGAGAGCCTATATTGAAAGACCTAATTCTGTTCCTGGCATTTAGAGTTTTGGTTCCACTGACTTCAGAGGAGTTTATTCTGATTTATACAGTGGATATATTAGCAGACTCAGGCTTCATGATAATAGACAATAATGTGGTGTTTTTTATGTAGGTTGAAACTCAGTTCCACTCCAGGATGCATGGGTATCTGGAGGGAGAGAGGGTTTGACCCTGAACTGAAGAAATGGTTCAAGCTACCACAGCTACTTTTGTCTTTTATGGGAAATTTTATCACACCCAAGGGTATGCAGCCTGTCATTTGGGAGCTGTGTGCTTTGTACCCTCAGTGAGAGACAAGAATTTATAAACTTGGCAAGAGTTTCCAGTACTTCTGCCAACTCTCATTAGTTATTCAAGGGGCAGGATCTTTTGCATATTTCAGGAGCGCTTGCAGAGTGATCTACTTTGGGCTCAATTAGTTGGTCTTAAATTCCTGTAGCCCTGCTCTGATCCCTGGTGATAATTCATTTCTTAATATAGTGTTTTGTTTATATATTAGATTTTCATAAATTAATGCTCAAGTTGTCGTACTGATTTAGAAAATACAGAAGGTGTGAATTTTCCTAATTCTCTGCATTTTGAATAAACATCTTTGTGGAAAATTTCAATGGGTAATTTATGGCTTCTCTACCATATACACGTATTGGCAGACTGCCGTATATAGCACCGGGATCCCTTTAAAAATATACTAGAAAATTTCAGCCTTGCAGGAATTTTACTTACCGGGCTTTATTTTGTGCAGCCTTCAGAGAGAAAAACTGGTAAACAAATGTTTTATATCAGTGGAGCTGGACAGGGGAAAAAAAAAAAAAGGATTATACATGATAAAGCACAGGATCCCCTACCTGTCAAAGCAGTACCAGTGAACAGCTGCAGTTGCAGTCACCCCTTCTCATACAAGCAGACATCCAGGTCTGTAACACAGAACATCCCCAGTCTCTCAGGCACTGGGTTATACTGGGTGCTTGCCCTTTATGCATCCCACCCCTAAAGAACTGACAGTATGAACCAAAGCAGCTTTGCTGTGTGATTCCCATTGGCTATGGGGTTGTCCATTTGCTCCAAGAAGGACAAAAATATGCTATATTCAAACAAATAAACCAAGGAGGAATTAACCATTATTGTGGTGAAGAACAGAAACTAGAAAGCAGTTACCTAAGCAGAAACAAGAAACCAAGTGGGTAAGCTGGAATCTTGCTCTGCATTCAGATGGTAGGATGCCTACACAATATGCTTGTTTACCTTTGCACAGTGCACAGTAACTGTGTGAAAGTATATGCTTAAATAAAGAGCAAGACCATAATTAAACTTTAATAGCATATCCAGCCTTAGTGGGACCTGGATTTGCCTTAGTCTGTAGAGCATACCTTAGTGAAAACCATGAAAACATAGTGTAGCATTTAAGTATTCAATTATAATTGAATATCTATAAATTCTACAAGTGCCTCTTACAAACTCTTCATATGATTTTTTTTTTTTTTAAAGGTGTAATTGATTGTTCTTTGGTACAAAGCAATGACTTATTGTACTTGCTTTTGTAAAGTATCACTGTTTGGGATTGGCAGGCTGGGGGTGCTGTGTGGCAGATTGACATCAGGTTGCTCCCACAGATGAGAAAATGCTTCTTTGCCAATGTTGGCAGCGGTGGGGGGGGGGGGATCAAACTGTTCCCTGTTCTTTGGGAACCCCAAAAGAATGCTTTGGTGGGGGGAATATCTGTTGAAGAACCAGAACTTGGTAAAGAAAGATTGCTTTGTAACGGAGATCAAACAGCAAGGCATTCATAGGTAAAAGGCAGCAAAAGCAAAAGCCAAAAAGCCAAAAAGCCAAAAGCCAAAAAGCCAGAAGCCGTTTATTGCGCAGTTGTTTTGATTATATATCCTCCCGAAGTGACCACGCGGTCCACAAAGATAAAGTGCTCAGTTACAATTGAGTGCTTTGAAAGTACGCCCCCTAGCTACCACATTTGATTGGTGCCTAACTGATCAACCGCGCTGTTCTTCAGTAGCATCTTGCAGTTGTTTTCCAAAATATGACTTCCTTATCTTGTTGTGCAGGAATGTCCTTGAGAAAGCTGGACTGTTCACAAGCTTGGGTTGCTCACATGTCCGTTGCTCTGCAAGAAATGCTCTGCAACACTTTGTTAGTCCTTATTAGAATATACGTACCTGATGGTATCGTTTGCTCGTAGATAATGAGTTGCGGGTGGGTTAGACACTAGACTGGGTGTCCCAGTGCAGCTCCCAGGCAGGATCCGTGCAGTCTCTGGCTCCTGAAGCACAGCAATTGGCCTGCCAGCCCCTCTCTGGTTTCCCCATCCCTCTAGCTCATAGAGACCAATTGCACCACCCTGCCCAGGCCGCCTCTTTGTCCCCATTCCACAGCTGAGGTCCACCAGGAGGCTTCACAGAGTCCCTCCACTGTGGCCTCACCAGCCACCTGACGCTTCAGGAGTCACAGGAGCAACTGGGAGAACACCACAGTAGTTAGCACTAAGGAATGCACCAATCACTGCTGTGAAGGTGCAGAGTAAGGGGTCAGAGAGTTATACTTCCACTTTTCAGAGAATTTCTGAGTGGCAAATGAACTGCCCACAAACCAAATATCACTTATACCAGAAATACTAGTCACTGCTAAGGTCACAGGTACACTAGAACATCCCAACAGAAAGCTTGTAAGCATTTTTACCATAAATAATGGATTTATTCCTTAAATTCAGAAAAAAAAAAAAAAAAAAAAAAAGTTCAAAAACTTGTACCTGTAGCCTTCTAAAAAGCAAACACTAACAAATGCTGAGGGTGGAAAACCTGAGCCTAACAAAGTAATAGCGTTGGAACTGGCATATTTAAATGAAGCATTCACAGATATGCTTTTAATAACATAGCTGAAAGTTTGAATACCTTTTACTCTATCAAACACGTAGTTCTGGGATGACAGTCTGAGGCATCAGATGTCAAGCTAAGGGATATGCTTTCTCATCAAAGGCATCTGGGCTCATTTGCCAGCTCTTCCTGCAGTTAATGCCGGCAGCTTGCATTTGCCTCCAGGTCATTAGTGTGGATAGGCTGCTAATAAGCTTTCTGGGCTGCGTTATCCTCCTGACACTGTTCTTAACTTATTTTGCACTCTGAAGAACCAATGCCTTTTAATTCTGTGTGCGTATAAAGTCTTGCATAAATTCGTTGATGACATTTCTTCATAGATTTTCTCCTTGATTCTAAAAGCACAATTGCTCTTGTTGTGAGTTATATTTTCAGAATACTAAGTATGTTTGGCATAATGCATGCCTTTTAAAGTGCCTCAAGATCTATTGTGTTTTTCTTTGGAGTTTGAAGAAATAGGTATAGACAGAGATCTTCATTTATAACAATACATTTTTATGTGCGACGCTTTTGCTGTAGTAAGTCCTAAAATTTAAGAGCTGTATACAAAAAGTATATTTAGCATCTTTCTAGCTCTTTTGCTTTTCTTTCTCATGCTCTGGCTTACATTCAGTTTGGAGCTTGTCAACAACTCCATTCTCTGCTCTCACAATTTGGGTAGTTTGGGTTTTAACCTTCTATATTTAAATTGCTCTGTGTAGATATTCAAAGACAGCTTTGAAGAGACATTGGAGATGTACTGAGTGTGCCAGTGCCTAAAGACCTTCCCTCTCACTTCCATTCA
The DNA here is from genome assembly GCA_013399715.1 of Alectura lathami. Taxonomy (NCBI): domain Eukaryota; kingdom Metazoa; phylum Chordata; class Aves; order Galliformes; family Megapodiidae; genus Alectura; species Alectura lathami. Next base: position 78,394 of record VXAV01005166.1, read on the forward strand.
TATTTACCCTTTCCTCTACCTGTATAGTGGCTACCTTTATAATTTGTCAAGAGAGAGAAACGCTGATTTCTCTTCCAGTGCTGCACAGGACAGTGCCATAGCTAAAGGTATTGATAAATTGCCTGCAAACTGCTCTGAGCTTTTTTTCTTCCCAGGTCATAGGGGCAAGACTTGATCTAAGAATATAGTTCTCCCACATGTGTTTGTTCAAGAGCTGTGAGAGCACCGATTGCTGAGCAAAATGAAGAAGTAGGAGTAAAAACTTCCTTGGTGTGACATTAGTTGTGACCTTTAAGAATTGTTTTCTGGATGACTATAGGGGACCTATAGCAGGGAATAAGTCTATGAAAAATAAATTACATATCTTGGATGTTCAGTACATCCACACAAAACTATAGATGATGTCCGTATATGTCGTTCTGCAGACAGAAGCCGGTTGCTTTGAGTTGCATTGTAACTTGAAGCCTTTGTTAAAACCTTTTCATAACACACTTCGAATGATTAAAGAAAAACCTGAGCAATTCTGTATGGACAGAAGTGGAGCTTTAGCAAGAGAGCAATGAAACATTCCCAGTCTTGTTTTCTAACTATATTTCTCTTTCAAGCAGATGGTGGCAGTTTTAAAAATAGCTCAAAGACAGCCTTTTCTTCCCTCTGTTGCTGTGGTAGAATAAAAACAAATAAAAATCCTGAGAAGTCTCAGATATCATGTCCCCAAAATATTTAATTGTCATGAAATCTATCATTGATTTATCTAGATAATTCCTTTCTCCTCTGCCTGCTTACGAGCTAGCTGAAATGTGTAAATCCTCAATGCATATTATGTTGAATTATTTCGACTGAGTACATATCGCACGTTCTTTTATTCTGTGAATATCTGTGAATCTAGTTTTAATTCTTGTTTTGTTCTGCCACTTGTCTTTTATTGAGTCTCATTTTTAAGTCTATGTGTGCTCAAGAGTCCAGTCCTAGCAATGACATAACGGCTTCCTGACACCTTTTAAGAGTTTTAAGATTGTGGAAGACAGTGCCAACCAACATCCCCTGTGGTCTGGGATAATGCTGTTCTGCCGATGGTGCTTTACTGTAACACGTTTTTATGGTCTGTGCACTTCTTGTAAGGGTTTGAAAATACCAATCAAATATTAATGACAAAATCCTGACATTAAATAGATAAATCAATAAGAGTGATGTTACGGTGTTCTGGAAAGGCTTCAGTTCAGCAGAGGTAGGATTTTCTTTTTGCTGTGAGCGACTACGTGATGCCAGCACGAGGCCATGGGGAACAGCACGGGGCAAGTGGCCTGAGGCATGATGGCACTGCAGGCACTTCCAGCGGCCTCCATCCTGCTCTGCACGCAGAGCCACTGCCAAGCCCATGGCACGGCCCCTATTCTCTTACTCTGGCTTTGTCCTCTGCGCCATTACAATTTAAGGCCAGAGTTTTAAGGCTTTAAGTTGCTGTTGCTGCCCAAAGAGGGAGAGGGGGCCACTGTCCCCATTCGTCGACCATGGAGACCTGGGCTGCTGGGCCGAGCCACATTTGCAGTAAGCTGGCAAGCAAACAGTGGTGCATGATCTGAGTCCTCCCTGTTGGAAGTGTTCCTGGTGTGTATCCAGGATTCCTGTGTACACATGAAAACCAACCTCGATGGTAATTCAATAATTTCAAATTCAATTTTGAAATCCTTGTTTAAAACTGCTGCTCAGCAAGGCACAGCAGATGAGCTCCACGCAAACAACACGCAGCATTGCCATTCCTCGTTCTGTCTCTGTGTGCAAGATATTTACTGCTGTGCTTGTTCTAGCACATGAAATAAATCTTGATGAAAAATAATTTCTCGTTTTCAGAGGGGGGTGATTCTCGTTCTAGTTAAGACAAGAATAATCATCTATTCCAAAAGAAATACCAGTAGGCAATGCAGCTGGCTGTATGACAGGTCTGCACGGTGGCTTATGGTTTGTGCATAAGAACCTGCACTGGGAGATGTGTTTTATAGCCCAGTGTTATTCTTCTCTTTAGTGCCAAAGAAGGAATGTACCAACAAATTCTTGATAAAGTGTTTGTTTGTTTGTTTTAGTTAGAAAATGCCATTTCTTTTATACTGAAATGGTCTAAAAAGTGTTGATTTCAATTTTCTTTCTTTAAAAACTTTTAAGGAATTTTGACAAGCTCCATGCTTGATTTGCAATTTTTAAATATTACTACATATTATGTGACAATTTATGATACAAAAGGAGAGGAAAGCAACATCAGAATGAAATATTTGGGGTGTCTCTATTTTACACAGAAATGAATTTTTGCTCAGAAATTTTAATTTTGTAAGATATCTTTGTAAGATATTTTAATTTTGTAAGGTCCCTAAGCTGGTTGACTTCAAAATTTTCTGTTCAATGGGAATTGCAGGCTTTGACCAGCTGTAGCTGGAAGGCTCAGTTCCTTGAGCCTTCATTAAGCAATCTGGGATTCACAGAGGGAAGTGCAAACCATACATCATTACGGTAAGGAGGGCATTAGTCTTAACAGAATTTTTACATTTCAAAATATTTGGATTTGATTTAACACACAGTACCTAGCCTGGAGCTGCTACAGCTGCAAGCATGTACCTTGGTTGATGTCCATTCCTCCATCAGAAGGTGCGGTTTCAGCTCCCTTCACCTGCTATGCAAGTTGCTTATGAGGCTGCTCATGGGACAAGCAGTTGTTGGCAGTATTTTTGCTTTGCTTCTCTGACTTCCCATGGGCATGGGAGCTGGCATTTAATCCTCAGTGCTTTCAGCAGAACATAAACCGGCAAAACCTGTTCAGAGTTTTCTTGTTACCCTTCCATACTGCCTTGGCTACAAGTCACTTGCTAAGGAAAGCAGAAGGGCTTTGAATTTCTGTGTGTCTGAGTTTGACTCTGTTTAGGAAATTGGATTTAAAAGTCATTTATGGAATTTGTGAATTTGGTCTATGAGTATTCACATGATTAGAAATTAGGTAATATGTGCAAAAGCAGTATCTACGGTTAACACGTAGGAAAAGCTTATGTTCTTTTCCTAGTTCTTTAATTAGGATAGATGTATGTATTCCTACACAGCTCATTAGGACAGAGCATGGGAGTCACCTGAATGTGTGTGGAAAGGGGGAGTTTTCTTTAAAAGCAAAATAAGCTATGAGTGTAGTTCACTACTAGTGTAATGCTTTTAGTACCCAGGAGCATGGGGAGGCATGACTGTACTGCGGAATAAAAGAAGTGGAATGAGTGACTGGTAAGTAATAATGGTAGTTCTTTTTCTTGATTCCTGTTTTCCCTTTCTTTTCCCTTACAAACCATGAATATTCACAAGTCTGCATGAGCTACATGTTCAGCATTCCTGCTGTGTGCTGCCATGCTTAACACTTGTTTGCTTTTGTGGTCCTATTGATACTAAAAAGCATTACTCAAATATATTCAAAGGGTGCGCTTACATTTCCTTTCACATGCTACTCAGCTAACTTTATTTACATAATGCCCCAGTGACTGGTTCAGCTGCTGTAATTTCCATTGTGCTCCCTGCCCACCTCTCAAGGTTAGTGTGGGGCTGTATCAGTCGTTAGAAGATTTGGATTTCTTTAACACTTCAAACAGTTTCCCTGGATTATAAAGTGCCAGATTCCATGGTTTTAGATTCTCATTTCAGTTTAGGCAGTTATTATGCTGGTCTGATTAGCAATATTAATAATAGCAAAATTTTGTCTAGTAGCAAAATTAATCATTTGTGTGATTTGTGCTGTGAAGGATGGGTACAGAATTTAGGGCTGGAAGGCAAGAAGGGGAGCTGTCCTGCCCAGGGACAGCAGCTGGAGTGCATGGAGCTCTGCCTGGGGAGGGGAGGAGAACTTTTGGGTTAGGGCTAGGGGCAGACCAACAGGAGTGACATTGTGTCAGGCATCTGCTACACACCACTTAGTCAGGAAGAAGTAGGTGAAGCTTTGTCCAGTCAACTTGAAGAAACTTCCTGTCTGCAGGCCCTGGTGCTCGTGGTGTACTTTCACCACCTCAGCACCTACGGGAAGACCACAAAGCAGGGCACTGGCAAGGCAAGAGGTTTCGTGCCTCAGTGATGACTTCCTAACACAGGTGGCTGAGGAACAAACAAAAGCAGATGCTGGGCCTGAGCTACAAACAAACTAGTTGAGGATAGCCTTGGCTGCAGCGACCATGAGTTGGTCCAGACCTGAGTCCTGATGGGGTGGACCAAGGCAAGTAGCAGAACTGCAACACTGGACTTCAGGAGAGCAGACTCTGGCCTGTTCAGAGACCTGCTTGGAAGAATCCCACGGGATATGACCCTAAAGAGAAAGTGGGTCCAGGACAGCAAGTTGGCTTTCAAGCACTTCCTCTTCCAAGTTCAAGGGCTCCCTCCAGATGTCAAACAAGAGCAGTAGGAGGCTGCATAGATGAACAAGGAGCTCCTGAAAACATAACCAAACAAACATGGAAAGGCAGCCTACAAGATGTTAAAGGTAGTCCACCAGACGCTGAAGAGTGATCAGCAACCTGGGAGGAATAGAGACAGAGTTCAACATGGGTGGGTGGGGTCAGGCAAGCCACGCAAACCTCCAGCCATGGTTGTGTTGCTGCTCCTGCTTCTGCACTGGGCTGATCCAGTGGCCGAGCTGAGCTGTTGGCATAGCCATAAATATCCTTTTTGGCTCAGCACTGTCCAGTTACCAAAGTGTGGAATTATGAAGCCACCTTAGATTGCGAGGAACTTGGTTGTGATAGCTGGAACTGGATCCAGTAAACATCCAGTGCACTGATGATACTGACATTTGGCTGGAAAATGGAAAAATTAAGAAAGTTTATGTATTTTACTAGTTATTCAGAGACTTAGGATATAAGTAAGTCACAAATCTTTTAGTGGATTCAGAATTTACTGTAAAATGCTGACACTGCAAATCTCACTTGACTGCCTTTATAATGACTTTATTTTTCACTACTGGAATTATGAAATTGTTCTAACACACCTATCTGTCAAGATTTGAATTGTATGCAACTTAAAGGGAAAGAGGATATCCCTGGGCTCAGACAAAGCCTCAGTCTTATTAGACTTGTCTAGGAGTAGCTTATCTGCTATTCTTGGCTACTAGCTGCAGACAATGTAAAAATAATTGCACTGCTCTTGAAGGTGTCCATGATCTAATTATCTGTTGTAATTTATTAGGAATGCTGTATCTATATTAATCTGATGGTGTCTTTTGCAGAGAATACTTTTTCAAAAAGGAATAGGAAGATCTATAATATACTTGACACATTTATCCTTAGTATCTATGGTTTCTCTTGTAATTAAAGTGCACAAAATCATGGCAAGTGGTGTGGGGGAAGGGGAAGCTACCTACCTGGCCCTGTATTAGGTAATGAAAACTTGCCTTATATGGGAATAGCTTTTTTTTTTTTTTTTTTTTTTTTAATAGAATGAAAAGGAGGTGGAAAAACCACAGTGCTTAAAGGATGTGTCTTCTAGTTGCAGCCTTGTCCTTTTCATGTAAAGTTGCTTGGATTATTCTTAAGACTTGTACATCTATAGTGACGTTATCCAGGTGCTGAGAAGTTGTGTGCCATCTGTGAGATCTCATTGCATTTGGCCTTGTCCTAGATCTTTGGATTTTTTTTTTTAAATTCTATTCCTTAACTTATTTAGATATTAGCCTGAAGCCATTTAAGCTTGGAGTATTTTGTGGACCTATCTGAAATGCATGTCTGGTATACCACATACTGACCATGACGTGCAAGAAGATAAAGTCCTTTCTGGTCTTCTGTTCTACACTCGCTTGCAATCTTTATCTGCAGTTTATGTTGCAGCTTGTGTGCCTGTTTTGGTTGGTCTTCCATTTATTTTCTTTTTTTTTTTTTTTTTGGGGACTGACAGAGAGACCTTCCTCCTTCAGTGCAATGGAACATTTAATTCTACTATCTGCTTCAGCTTTGACCACAGATACTTAATGTTCAAGATCATTTGCTCCCTACTGCTGGTATCTAACACTGTGAGGACACCACTCATGCTTCTGAAAGTACTGCATGGTTCTCTCTGTTTCACAGCTTTGATCTTGTATGTGGGGTACTCCCTAGGACCCAGCACAGAATGGCTTCCATACTTTTGTGTCTACCATGTTCATAATAATAGTAAAGCAAGTGTAGGTTTAAATCTTGTAAATATGCATGTTAGAAATTCTGTGTTTCCTCAGTGTGCTTGCTGGGATTAATTATACACACCCGTTAAGCTCCAGACCGGATTGCACAGTGTTTATGCATATAAACATCGTTATTCCTTTGAGTCATCTCACTCACTTTCTTCATTGATGGTAAACCATTCTAAGTTAGATTGTTAGGAAAAAAAAAAAATGTTCTTGTATTCCTGGCACAGAGGAGAATGTTTCTAGAGCTGTTAGAGGAAATACAGAACTTGTCTCCTAAAGCTGGACGCACATTATCCAATCTCAGCCTGATAGCTTTCTTCCAGTGGATTAGAGTTGGAAACAATATATGTTGCAATAAAGAGTGATGCCCCGCTTCATTCAGTTTTAGGTGGTATTCAGCTCCATAAACATGAGGGAATTGGTCACACCCAGTTGTTTAATAGCAAAGCATCTTGGACATCATTGCCATTCTACTTCCAGTGCTATGGAGTATTGCAGCATTTCTTTCTGCAGCATCTTTCCTGTTTTAGCTAATAGCAAACATCAGATAATGCTAATGGTAGTGCTGAATTTTAATTACTTTGTTGGTCAGTGATGATTTGCTGGCACTGCCAAATAGTCGCAGTGGATTAGATTGCACAGTGGGGCCATATATCACAGAGATGAAAATCTGAAGGATAACTTCAGATCATTCTGTCTCTTGCCTGCTGGCTTGGAATTTTGCTACCTCTTCCTGTGAATGGGTTCAGCTAGGTTTGAAACCAGTCTTCTCCTATTCAGGTCACATTCATCTTTCCTGTTTAAAAAAAAAAAAAAAAAAAAAAAGGCCACTGGGATATGTTGAAAAATTTATACAGTTTAACTAGGATTAACCTGAATAAACCATTTTTTTCTTTTGATTTACCACTGAGATTTTGCCTGACTGTTTTATCATGTAAATTATGATGAATGCTCCTGTACAGCCTAGTGTTTAATTCATTAACATGGTTTGACTGTAACTGCTGTCTAAAACCCAGAGTATCTATCCAACACTGAAGACTTGATGGATGTGATAGTCAGAAGTCTTGGCAAGTGCTTTGACAGCAAATACAGAGCTTTGGTGTCCCCCTTAGAAATAGAAATAATCTTTCTTTTGGCAACTGTATTGTGATTTGTTATCATTTATGGAAGCAAGCGGTAGGTTCCAGAAAGACATAGCTCATTCTGAACAGCAAATAAAATGACATTGGAAAGTCTGTTTCACACAAAGGACTGCCTTTGTCAGGAGAAGGTAGCCCATTTCAAAGGTCTTTCTGCACTGAGCCAGTTTTCATGTGATTTATTCCCAGTCAAACCCAAATGAAACCTGGGGAGTAGGATGATTTAAGTCTATCACTTCAGCTAAACAAATCTGCAAATTTTGATGTTTTTTCCACTTTTCATCTTAGAGCAAATTAAAACGAAATTATGAAAACCGCTTCTGAATTTAACTATCTCTGTCCAGCTGCATCATCTATGGCTTGTGTGTTAGAGAAGCCATGATTCCCATTTTATGAACTCTAATACAAAGTACATTATTTTATTATCAGTTTAACTTGCTGAAGCAAAATCCAAGATTATCATGCTGTGGTAAGCAGAGAGACTTCTCCTTACAGTCATTGGGAATTGGTATGTGGATGTTAGCAGAAGGAGAAAGGTTTTAATATGAACTTGATGAACAAGCTGGCCATCATTAGGAGTAGGAAGGACAGAACTCAGCCCTTCTGTTTCTTGGTGGATCAGAGAGTGAGAGGGTGGGAGTTGGCATTAAATACAACGTGAAAACGTCTGATGTTTTTGTTGTCTTGCCTCCCTCTTTGCCAGGTTCAGAGGCAAAGACTTCCCCATCATGAATAAAGTCCCTGAGCCTGATCGACATTTATCAGAATTTGGAACTGGAATCAGTGTCTAACTTGCATGCTTCGATCTGTGACATGTGCATTTTTGTTATTCAGGCACCTAACATTTTACTGCATTACTGACAACAGTCCCTGCAGTCATGCTGTCCATTTGAAAGTGTTTCCAGGGTAACATGCATATGTTTAAGCTGAATTGCTAGATCAGAAGAGCTAGGGAATTGCGGCTTTAAATGCAAAACAAAAAATTTAATGTTGAAAGAAATACGGCATTTTGAGAATGTGAGACTAAACATCCTGCAGACTCTGGGTATGAAGTTGTTGAGAGCAGTTTATGAAAGCAGCTTTGTCACCGAAGAAGAAGTAAAGCCTAATAATTTTTTAATAGGCCTATAAATCTCTCATGATATGCAGCTACTGTAAACACTTCTTCCATATTTTTCCAAGTATTTATGCAGTGTTGTTAAGTGTTGCTAAAGAGAGACGATTGCCACAGCTAACTCTTCCCCTCTGAAGGAGCTGCCAGCTTACTGGGGGGTTGCTAGAGGGGGCAGAGAGTGGGCAGGGCAGGGGGATAGAAGTGAACTCCCAAAAGAAAGCAGCCTGTGGATATTTTTACGAAACCTATAGGTAGTCCCACAGTTACATATACTGGTTAGAGTCTGCATGTGAAGAACAGGGAGAGCTGCGGGCAGAAAGGATGGATGTGCCACCAGATCAGCTAGTTTCCAGAGGGATTCTAAAGCCAGTGGCTCTCTGAGCAGAGCCAGTCCCTGCCTTCCATGGGGTTTGATAAAGCCAAGTAATGAACAAGAGCTAGGCACAGGTGACAAAGCCTGTTCTGATTCCTCAGGCTGTCAGGTGGCCCCACGAGTAGAAAGTGATCATTTCTGGAAAAACAAAGTGGCCATGCTAGCACTTCTTCAAAGGGATGCAGGAGTGCTGAGGCTGGAGGGCTGTGCTGAGCCCTCGCAAAGCTGTAGCATCCTTCCTGTGCAAGGGTGGAGATGAGAGCCCAGTAACGCGGGGTTTGGTGACTGGCCTGGCAGGGGGCTCCCAAGGGCTGCCATCACTGTGACAGTAGCATTTGGTGGGAGATGCAAAGGAAGAACATGGGTTAAATCAATTGGTAAACCCAGACTGGCGTAGATGTCATTCTCACTGTCCTGATCCTGAGAAATAATCTAATCAGTCTAGAGGTGCTGCACAGCGACAGTGTGCCTTCCACCTGTTCCCCTTCTGCTGCTTAGCATGAGTCCAGCTTAGTCAGTCAGTGGTGAATATCGCAGGAATGCTGAGCCTGGGATAGAAACGCTGCTAAACACAAGGCTAAGGTCAGAATCTGTTCTTTCCTTCCTTACAGATCAAATAGGTCTCACACTTTGGGAAACCAGGATTTGTAGTTTTGAAATCATTTGGCCTCATATTGCTACTTCTGGTGGTGTGCTGGCCTGTTGGTCTGTCTTTGCTTGTTCGGAAGATTCATGTATTTTGCAGATGTGTTATTTATTTATTTATTTATTTATTTATTTATTTATTTATTGGTGACTATTCCAAAGGTTTTTTCTTCTTTTCTGTGGTGCATAGTGGAGGATGTGAAAAGAAGGATTTCTGAGGAAGACCCAGGGAACTGTAAGCTCAGTCACCAGTATGTTCTGCAGGCTGTGCACTGCTGTAATGGGGTGGAAAAAGCCTTTCTGGCTGCTCATCATTCACACTGTAGCCGTATCCTGGCTTAGACAAATTCCAATTTTAGCTATGTTGTACTGTCCTTTATAACAGGACTTGAGTTTCAGAAAACTCTGAAACTAAACAAATGAAGTATGTCACTCAGATTTGTAGCACAGTCCTGTACTGGAGAATTGTTCTGAATGCCTCATAGCTTTTGGGAGGGATTCTGGGTCCAGAACAAAATTGTTTGAATTCCTTGGAATGAGAAGATGTAGGGCCTAGTTCTCAAGTATGATTCTCCTTTCAGACTTAGATCAGAGAATGTAAGAATCTTGATTCACTGAAGACATGAATTTCATAAAATGACAGTCCTCAGCCCTAGCACTAATGCACGCTCAGGGGCGCATGTTCTGAATATTTTCACGTAATGATCAAATGGAAATACCTGTCATGAGTGAGCAACTTCTCTTTACGCCTGCAGAAAGAGTCAGACAGTGGGTGTTTCAGTGCGTGGACTGTTCTGGTCCTATTTAGATTTCCAGGTCTTTGGAGTCAGATAGATAACAAGGAACAGAAGAGTTCAAAGAATTTCTACTGTGTTTTTTTCTTAAAAAAAAAAAAAAAATCTTTTGTCAAAATGTGTAAACTAGGCTATATAGCTATAGATGCAGGCTCAAATCCAATAGCCTGGAATTATTTTTATTGTGTTTTAAATGTGAGAATATGAAAAAATAGTTTACCTGAGATGCCATATTGCTTTATACATAGTATACACAAAGGAGTCGTTTTAACTACCATTCAAATATAGCTGTCCCTTGTGTGAAGCACACAAGTGAAGTGGAAAATTGACCCATGCATATCATGTGGTTGGGGGTGGGTTGAAAGAATAGCGTTAAGTAGTGATGCACAGCAGGAACTGCATACTGAGGTACTGTCTTGGAAGACATGGCTGATGGAAGTAGTATTGGCCACGTTTTGCACGTAAGAGTCTCTGAAAGTCCTTGACATCGAGTTCAATTTCACTGTCATGGCTGAGGCTTAGCAGCACTGGATCTGTTTGTGGAAGAGAGAACCAGCACTATTTTAGTGCTCATTTGAAAGAGTCTGAACTGAAGACTAAGAGTATGTATCGTTTTCTGAATATCCGCAAACAATCTCAAGATCTACATTAAGATAAAGCTGGGACCAGCACTGCGTTATGCTGTGCGTGTTGCTTTCTGGTAGAGTGGTTGCCAAACCAATTAATCAGGCCTAGTGGACAAGACCCAGATGTGAAAGGTGAAGATCTGCTCTATTTTATCTAAACATGCTTTAAGCTTTCCTTGCCAGACACATTTTTTAGAGAGAGCTGTGAATTGATGATGGTGGTGGTGGCAAGTATGAACTGTGCAGACCCAGTCTGGAGAAAAATGACATTACCTGTACAAAAGCCATCCCGTATGCTTTCCAAGCAACACATAGTGCTGGTGGTTTTGGAACAAAATACAAGGAATGCAAGCCAGGCCCCAGATGGCTGAAATGTTAATGGATTGCTTTTCAGACAATAAATGACCTAAGGTGAAGCTGTGGTGAGAGAATACAATAAAAATACATTGTTTAAACAAGACAGAGTTTTTTATTGGTGAAAAATGCAGAAAGATTCCACCTTTTTATATTTGTATTACTTCGTGAAGAAATCAGCCCTTCGCATCCTGACATGTTATAGTAATTTGAAACAAATAATATAAATCATATGATTTTTGTGTGCAAAAATGAAATGCTGGCCCTACCTTAAAGCAATGATATTATTTCCAATGAGAACTTTGTGTTTTCTAAAGGCTGCATTGCTGGTGACCTAGAATCAAATGCTGTAATTTGAACTCTGTTTTTGAGGACTTCTACAGGTGCTTTAATATTAATACCCAGAATTAGAAAAGGTGCATAATTTCATAGCAGTTAGCAAAAAGTGTAGTCAAATTCTAAATATAGAAACAAATCTTCAATTTTCAATGATACATTTGTGTTCTTCCACATTTTTGTTAGTCACTCAACTCTATGTAAGCTGCTGCCAAGATTACTACTCTCTTGTTTAGGGTTTGAATTTTATATTGTACTCAGCTGTTCTCTGTTGTAGTTTTGGTTGGTCTTTGGGGTACAGTAAAAACATTGCATCTGTCTGCTGAAAAACTAGCTGCATCTGCATTTCATCTGGCAAGACCCATGCCTTTGCTAATTGAATACAGAGTTTTCTGGTGCATAGGGAAAGGAATCTCAACCCAGACATATAGGATAAATCTGAAGTGGGAAATAATTCCTTTTTTTTTTTTTTTTTTTTTTTTTTTTTGCAATAAGCAATTTCCTTGTTTCTTCCAGCTAAGCAGCACTGCTGCCAACCTGCAGGTGCAGGCAGGGGGAGCTTAAGGATCGCGGTCCAGTTCTGCTTGTTGCATCACTTCACTTTTCCAGAGTGCTGCATTGGAGGCTGGGGCTGCCACAGTTACCGGCAGGTCATGCAAGTGTTTGGGTACTGCTGCAACCCAGATCTTTCTGGTGCCATTGCTTACAATTCCCCAAAGTCTAGAAGAGAACCCAATCCTTCCAGCACACTGCAGGCCAGCAGAGATGCTGAGGTTGGGGTGTGACCGTCCCAGTGCATCACGGGCTGGGAGCAGGCAGGGTTCCAGTTCTCCATGCAGCGTGCATCCAGCCTGCCCGCTGAAGTCACAGCACTGTGTGGGCGTTCGTGCCATACCCCAGGCACTCACTGGCGATGGCAGCTTCCTTCTGCTCTTCTCTCCAAGCAAGCTGTGCTGTGAGCTGGCTGCCAGGCTGCCCCTGCCCCAGCTGGCACAGCAGCTGCATGCCACCATCCGCTGGCATTAGGCAGAGCAAGAGGAGCCCCCCGCTGTGGGGGAGTAGCGATGTTGGCAAAGTCTATGGTTGGAGAATCCTGGTTTGGCTTTTGCCTGATTATCTCACGGTTTGATAAAGCACACGTTGTGTTGCGACTACCTCCTTTTTTCCCCCTTTCAGGCAGTTCATAATTGTGCTGTTTATTACATTAGTTAGCTATGCATTATTGCTTTCAGCCCCATAACTGGTGCTTCTCAGGTTTCAAGCAAATGTATTTGTGGCATACTCAGAAAGCACAGGGCTTTCTCTGGATTTCACTCTGCTGAAGTGTGTTTGTAAGAGAGAACAAAGAGAGGGGAGTTGAGTGAACCGGAGGGACAGTGATGGTACAAGCATGGTCCCCAGGAAAGGAACAGGACTGCCATGGGGAGGCTGTGGGCTGGAGAGGCAAGGGCATCTATCACCTCTGTAGCTAAATAGCAGTTAGTTATGGAAGTATTTGGCATCGACACCATTCCTCTTCCAAATGGAAGCAATCTCTGAATTTCTTTGTCCCTGGTGGCCCAAAAGACATAATGCAGGCTAAACCTGTTTCAGGCACTTTGGCTAAGATCATGATTGCCAGACTTCTTTATTAATAATTTATGCTGTAATTTAATTCCTAAAGTAACAGTAATAATAATTCAGATGATGACAGACTCTTAATTAAAATCACTATAGAAGACTTCAGCTTTCAGCTGCATCATTCTTCGTACTATCAATGTGTATTGGAGGGCACCATTTTGCTAAGATAAAGTTAAAGCAGCCTGGTGACAGCTACGAGAGCTGAACGTGCTCCAGATCTCCCAAGGGGCAAGGTATGTGCCTACAGCTAACTAGGAAAACAGAAAGCTTTTCTATCAAGTTTTTGCTTTGACTTTGACTGATTTTAAGGGTAGTACCACAACAGCTAAACAACCACCAAAAATTCACAGTAACTGATTTACATCCTGGAGGATTATTACTTCTAGATCAGTACTGAAAATAACAATGAAGGAATATTGTGTGGAAGAGGAAGCTGGCAACAGTGAAAGTCTTCACAAGGGACTACAGTTCACTCTTAGCCTAAGTCATAACAGTTACCAACACAATGCAACTCTAGATTTTGTTCTGGAAGGGGTGTAAACTCTGGGTGAAGAGTGGGATAGGAAGGAAACCTGCCTCTCTAAATGGTTACCCACCACTTCCTACTGTAGAGCCATTTTTTCCTTTCTGGGGCACTGTAAGAAAAAGGATGAAATGGACCATTAGCCTGACCCACATGGCAATTCATTTTTGAACCGTGTGAATCAGGAACTGCTACATCATTGGACTGAATTTGCTTACAACTGCTTCAAGTTCCTTGTTGCTTTATTTCACTCTGAAATTCATTTCAGCCACTAGATAAACATATGGCAAATAATTGAATTAATCCAAGAAAGCTTTGGGTTTACGTCTATCACAATATGTGTAAAAACAAATGCATGCAACTTCCTTCCTATATTAGAGTAGATTATCTAATTGCTGTTAAACTTCTGAGGCATCTGTTTACTGAGACCTGTTAGGTGAGATTTCTTTTTATGGGAGAGAGTCACTTCCATTGACTTCTTAGTTTGATTTTTGAAGCAGTGTAGCAAAGGAAGAGTGTGCTGGGTAAGAAAATGTACCCTAAGAAGTGGGGATCACTTCTTAAACTGATGGAAATACTGAATAAAAGAGGTGTTTTCTGAAGCATGTAAAAATATGTACTTTGTTTTAATCCAAGAGTGAGCACTAGTCTAGTTTAAAGATGGATGTCCTGTGTGACCCTGACTTTGGTTCATGAGAAAGATACTGTCATACCAAAGCCATGCTTTTTGGCACTTGCCCTATTAGTCAGCCAGTCCAAATTAAACTCAATATAAGCTTTAAACAGAATTCTGGAGGAGCTGAATCTTTCAGATACTAGAAATCCATTTGTTATCTTAGCAATCACCATGCTCAAGGTCTTCTCCATGAGCCAGTTAGGAAAAATGTTGTCCATTCCCTTGGTGACAGGCACATGTTGTTCAATAATAATAGCAAAGGTAACAGAAAGATCTCATTCCACAGACATCAGTGGGATTTCTTCCTCTCTTCCCTACATGTCAGTCCACCCTATACATGTAAGTGAAGTTGACCTTGGGTTCAGAAAAGGAACATGTTAGAGTACCAACATTTTCTGCAAACTGGACATTCCAATTTTCAAAAAACGGCTGCAGTAAGAATGAAGATGATCCTATACACGATACAGATTCTGATATCTTCGTACCCCTGTGGTACTTAATGTGCTTTTCTCAGGTACTTGTGTTATGACAAAGAAGCAAGTCTAGCTGTGTAAAGTCTTTTTTGAAATTCAGACTGGGATAAAGTGTTTCTGGGTAACTTAGCTCATTGACATGCAAACAGGCAAAATTCTTTCTCAAGCTGGCATCAAAGCTACCACTACATCAAAAATGTTTAATGAAAAAAACTCATGGCTAAGCTATTAAAAATGCAACAAAGTGGTCAGTAAATGTCTGGCAAAGTTAAAGGATAGATGGTAACATTCATATGCTAATGTGAAGCTGTTTACTTGAGGATATATAAACCTATCAAATTGTGTGAAGTTGCTATTAAAGTTCATGAATTTTTTTTCTAAGATGAGAGATGTGATGTTCCTATTTGAATGTAGATAAATATTCATGTGAGGACTTCATTTGGGAGGAGAAATTTGCCATTAATATCATTATATCTGTTCAAGGTATAACAGGCTGCTGCTTGTACATAGCAAGAAAAGTGGTTTCCCCCATGTGACAAAATAAATATTCATAGGTGTCTTTAAAGAGTCTGTATATTATATTTCCCTCAACACCTAAACAAAGACATATATCTAGACTAATGGGTTTCAATTTTTTCTTCTGTCTGAATGGATTTTACTTCCATTTCTTGAAGGAAAAGGGAAGTTTTCACAGAACAGATACATTTATCTAGTAACTCAAGGCTTATGGGGAAAATCAGAACAAGAAGGAAAACTGCAAAAGTTTGTATCCAGATCAAGTCAATGGTGTCTTGTGAAAGGGGAGAAGCAATAAAAAGAGAACACATGAACACACACGTCTGACAGAGAAAGTTCTAGTTCATTGATCTTAATTGTTACTGTTTTATACATTGCTTTTTAAATAGGTTTTCTCACTAATCCTCATTTTTTATTTGGTTGGCAAAAGCTGCTATACAGTCAAATGTCCCGTTGATAGCCTCTGACTCAGCATGCACAGTATTCCAGTTCAGCAGGTGACTTGGTGCACAGTCCAGCCAGTGCAGCACTCCTTATGAATCTCTCTTGAATTTGATCCCTTGTTTGATTTCATCCCTGAGTCATGTTCTTCACTGAGAGGCTTTCTAAAGCAGCTTACTGTTACTGCTAATTTTCTTTAAACTGTAGGATTGTGTCATTTCTAGCACTATAAGATATCTGTGAAGTTGGTCAATAATTCGAAAAATCGTTGAAGTGGGATGGTGCATGGAGTGATAGCTCAGGCTTTGACTTCTTAGGGAAATCTAACACTGTGGGACAATGTTGAAACAGGTTTCAGTGCTTTAAGAACTGCCAGACCCTTAGGTCATGACAAATATTTGTTAATGAGGAATCAGTGATGGGTGTTTTCTGCTTTTCAGCATTTTTACAGATGATCTACAAGTAGGTATAAAATGCTCAATGATAAAATTTGCAGGATCAGAGTGCTCACTGATGCTGCTTGCTGGCTAGGCCAGTTGTCTTGTGCTTTAGCACAGTTAAACTCACAGTCACACACCTAGGAGCAAGCAGACTGTAGTCTTGAAGACTCTAACTCTGAAATGAGAGAATCACAGAATCATAGAATGGCTTGGGTTGGAAGGGATCACAAAGATCATCTAGTTCCAATGCCCCTGCCATGGACACGGTTGCCAGAGAAGGGTCTCTTCAGCTCCCAGAAGCTGTCTGTGGACTGTGCGGGCGTGGATGGCCGATGTCTCTGGCAATCGCTATTTTCTCTCCTGGCTGTCCTCCCCTGGGGCAGAGAGCTGAAGGCTCCAAGGTGCCAGGAGCCCTCTGCAGGACAGCGTGATGAGGGATCTCACCAAGCCAGAGCCATCAGTCTTCTGCGCGTCTCTCTCTTCAATGAGACTCCTCAGTTCCAAGGGCTGTGTTGCTCAGAGGGTTTCTCATCAGTTCCTGGGTAAATCAGAGGAGGAGCACTCTGGTGTTTTGTTCCTCAGGTGGGATCTAGCCCTAAACTGTTATCACAGAAAGTTACTATACTACTTCTGCACCAGTACTATTTCCAAAGAAATGAAAGAAATAAAAACATGTATATTGCAGGTGATTTCCTTTAATCAGATAGAGAAAGGAGCTGGATTAATACTCTTGCAGTTGAATAGTGGTCGAATACTGTGCACAAGTTTCATTGGATTCCCTCCAGGTTTTCAATGAGAGACTATAGCATAGTGGCAAATGCTGGGATTCTGCTCTCAAAGGAGCAGCACAGCAGAATTCATATTTTATGGTTCTGTAACAAATTACTAACTTTTAGCAGCCAGTGTGTTAAATGTATTATCTTATATTCAGAGCCAAAGTACCGAGTGGATGTTACAGATGGTGATATGCATGCTTTTGGAAAGATGATGAATGCCTCCAGCCCTAGCTGCAAATGGCTAACTAATTAATTATTGTACAGTGAGTTCTTGATTGAGACAGTGGAAATTTATAGAATTATCTTTGGTGAATGTTTTTATTCCAGAAACAATAGCTTTTAAGCTACTTATTTACAGAAGGAAATCTACCTACAGAACAAGCACAGAGTCTGTGCATTCTGCGAGCTACCTTCAAAGCAATGGTTATACACTGAAGGAAGATCATGGGTGATGCCATCTGCCTTTGGACAATTCTGAAATTCACTCCTAAGGTGAAGTTCTAAGTGGGCCTGTGCATGCAGCTGCCAGCCCTGGTGCTTTGGCCAAGGCTGCGCACCAAGCCAGGGAGTTCTGCACGTGACCAAATGTGTGGTAGAGAAGGGATGACTGTCCTTTGGACAGGGGAAGTATCCAGTGAGAAAGGTCAGAGGAATAATTTAAATTCTTCCTTGCTTAGCAATATATATATATTAAAAAGTTGCTACAGCCAAAT
This sequence comes from Alectura lathami, assembly GCA_013399715.1. Lineage (NCBI taxonomy): Eukaryota > Metazoa > Chordata > Aves > Galliformes > Megapodiidae > Alectura > Alectura lathami. The sequence continues at coordinate 96,119 of VXAV01005166.1, forward strand.
CACTGACCAGAGCCATAGACCATAAGGTCAGAGTATGAACTATGTCGATATTAATTGCCCTTAATGGAAATGCAGGTTGCTGGGGCAAAGAAGCAGAAGGACCAAGGAGAGAGGCAGCAAAGAGAGCAGGGTTTATTGCCACTGCGCTGGCCAGAAGGGGACTGAGAAACAGGACCTGGTGTAATTGCCTTGTAAAATAGGGAAGTTGCACTGAGGAAGTGGCAGCTTTACTGCTGTTTCCTCCTTATTGAAACAGTCCACAAGATCTCACTTTTTGGATCCCTGTTGAGGCAAAAAGAATCCTACCAGTTATAGCAGTGACTGAAACAGAATCCAAAGAACCTGTGTTGCAAGCTAATCTGGAGATCAACCCGCTGAGTTTATTCTTGGTGAAGGATATATAGGCTGCTTTCTGAAATACTGAGTCTGCCTCCTTCTGAGAAAGCATGTTGGCTTTCCATATATCATTACAGACACTGAGGGCTAGTTTGCATTTGCTGGAACTGTATTTTATTAGTCTGGTTGGTTTCTTTAATGGAAACAAATATTTTGAAGTGGTTAATTTACAAGAATAAATATTATTCAGCAGGTTCCTAAAGTCCTCAAGGTAAATAATACAGACATGGTAAAGGCCAGCTCTGTTGTATTAATAATTGATGTTTGGCTTCCTCTTAGCTCGACTGTAATCCATTCATTCTGCTTTGTAAAAGTGCAATTAGAGCTGAATTATAGTAATCAATACAGCAGCAGCATTTAGAACCAGGGAACATAAATAGAGGGAAATTTTACACGTAGGAAGCTTTTGAGGTATATTGCAAAAACTAACTTAATTGGATGGAATTAAAAATGCTTGCAAAGAAGATTGAATTATAATTGATATAGACGGTTTCAGAGGTAATCTTTTTAACCAAAACTAAAAAGAATTTGAATGAAATTATTTCCCTTCCTTTTACTTCTGTTGTGTTTTCTAGTCAGCCCATACACTAACGATGTGGCTCAGAAAATGCTGTTTTCTTGCACTTGTCCAAACATCTACAGCATTTGTGTGCAAGTAAAAGGAAGGTTCGTCTTCCCCTAGTACTTCATTTACTTGAGATTAAGGACTCTTTGGAGCCAAAGCCTGGCTCTGGTGCTGGGTCTTGCTAAAATCCAGGCTCTGCCCGTGTTGTTGGAGGGAAACTGCTCTGGGTGGCGGAGCAGTGGCACTCTGCAGGGGGACTGCAGCAGGGTTTGAACTGCAAGGGATGGTGAGCTGGGACCAGAGCTGGTGGGAGCCACTGGGAGGCTCTCAGTATAAAAGCACAACACCAAGTGATTGTTAATAATCATCATTGTATTCACCTCCTCTAGAGCACTATGATGTTTGAGGTGAAACTACATGCTTTCAGTCATTTAGGAAGTGTGTAATGGCTCAATAATGTATCCCCTGTTGTGTCTTTTGGACTTTATGCAATGGTGATAAATGAAAAAAATGAGTTTAATTAAAGGGACAGGCTGATTTTATCGAATAAACTTAGCAAATGAAGAAAAGTAGGGCTATTAAAATGTTGGTTCAAATTTTCAAGCATAATTTCAATTTTATTGTAGAATTTTAAAAACAAGACATCTGTTAATTGATGCAGTTAATTTTTGATTAATGCAATTAATTTTTATTTCTGTGGAGGCAGTAGAGTATTAAATATGGGCTACCAAATGAACTAGGTAGGAGAAAGGTGCTGTTTAAACTGATACAGAAGGAGATGCTTTCTTGGTTAGAGCTTTGCATGCTTCAACAAGGAAATTAAATAATTAAAGCTCTGTTTAAAACAACATATCCACCTGGGAAGCATTAGCTTGTCTCTGTGTAATGCATGCATCACTCTGCTTGTGCATTATGTTTTAATAATGCTTCCATCTTCCTCATAAGGCATATTGTCTTCTAATGCAGCCTATGCTAATATGCCTATCATGAGTAGCACATGCTGCCATTATTTCCCTTTCCTATTGTGGTACAATACACCTCAGATTCTCTGTACATAGAAATGCACCTTCATATAGTATTATAATGTGCATTGATTTTCTTTTTTTAAGTTTTTATAAGCACAACGAAATGATCTCCTTTCACATCATAGAGTATCATAATGCTTATTGATTCATTGCTGTGTCTATTTACATTGACTTATCACAAAGGTTCTTCCAATGCATTAGCAATCCCCTGAGGTGCTTCTGGTAATAGCAAAAAGTGCCTGGGTAGCTGTAAATGTAGGAAAGAATGTTTTACAGGTTTTCTGTAAAACTTAAATACAGCAGAAAATTCCACTTAGGCTAAAACCGCAGCATGCTCAGCTGGGCTGTCCTACAGCCAGCCTTCTCTGTGGGACAGCTGCTTGCTGGAGACTTTAGTTTCTCTTCAGCCCCGGCCTGGTACCTTTGGCATTTCCCAAATGTAGGCAGCCCTGCCCTTCATTTCCTCACGTTGTTACCCTACATATAAACATTTTCTGTTCATGTCAAGAGGCAGAAGCTGCTAGAAATCCTGCCCTTCAAAAGCAGAATTAGACACTATAGTTGGACATCAGTTTAAAGACTTTTCCAAAAGGGACATCTACTTTAGGATTAGGAAACCATCAAATTGTTGTAGTGCACCTCTATACCTCCATGTGTGCCCTGGCCGGGGGGGAAGAGGCAAGCAAATCAACAAACAAGTCATTTCTGCAATAAATCTCTCCTGATTGAACTTGAGCATAGCACAGTATGCTGCAGGAGAATGAATAAACCAACAATAATAACAGAAGCTGATTACATTGTGATGGGCAATAGCAGCAAATAGGCCTTATCTTGCACTATGAAATAGAAACTCATGGCCAAACAAATAAGTCTAGATTCCCAGAGAGAGCGTTTTAAGCAATTTATGGGCAATGACCCTCAAAATTGTGTATTCAGAAAAAATAATTATTTTCAGAAGTGCAGCCTTGGCCCATAGTGCAGCTGAGAATAAGGTATTTGTGTTGCTCAATTGCACATGCAACCTATCATCAAATTTTCATCCTATTCAGAAAGGCTGATGTTCACAATTGGATGCTGATCAGGACCTGTTCACGTATTAGCATGTATACTTTCCTGCTCTTGCTTTGACCATCTATTCTCCCCTCTTCCTCTTCATTCAGATAAACAATGACTATTTATAATCAAGAGAAAATAATTTTCAAGCATTGAAAATGGACTGGGGACCGAACTGTTTAAGGACTCATCTGAATAAGATGGGCTCCCACAGGTGTACTCCACCTAGAGCACACTGCTTGCTTTAGAATGGGGAGGACGGAGAACAAGCTGGTTTTGCTTTTCACAAAATTCCCAAATTTTAAGCATGAGTGCACACACTTCTACCACCAGAAAGAGAAATATTTTGAGAAATACTTGCTTCTTGGTGTACAAGTATTTGTGTAAAAAGTCGATTATCACCTGTGAGCTCCAGGTTATTTCAGCCTGAGTTAGTGAAGCACTCAGGCAGGTACTTCACCTTCAGCAACATTTAGATTATACAGAATTGTTAGTTACTGACTGTTTGGATTTTGTGAGCTCTAGTACTCTTGGGTTTAAAGAGGCTTAAGTCTGTGCTTAATATTAAGCATATTTTGATTCTTTATCATAGAGGACTGCTATTTATGATAATGCTGCTTATATTTGTTCCTGAAAGAGCTTAAAAACTTAACTTTTTCTGTGTATTCTGTTAAGAAGTATAAAATGTCTTTGTTCCATTCTTTTCCTGAACTTTCACAAATGCAACTTGCATACAGTGCTTTCTTTTATTAATGTAAGACAATTACTCATGAAGTTCGTTGATCTTTTTAATATACCTGAAATTGCCCAAAACAAGAGCACACAGATCATGCTTCAGTAAGTTTGTGATCCATCAAGTAGGCATTCCCTGCATGTTTTAGAGCAGGAAGCATCCTTAAAGAACAGTGAATGAAGCATAGAAAAGCAAAGTAAAATGGATAGTTTTAGTATATTTGCTACTAGGAGGCTGGCAGACTGTGGGGCAACAAATACATCGTGAATCTCAGGAGTATGATGAGTATCTGGCTGCTCTCCTCCTCATGCTTTGTCTGGGTGCCTTGTCCATATCCACACCTGGCTGGAGCTGGGGCAGGATCAGCTGGGTGAGTGTGGGTACACAGGGAAAGGAACCCCTCCTTGACCTTCTGTCTAAGTATCAATCCAGCAACTGATCAGCATCAAGTTCTTTCCAAAGCCTGAAAACTAATTCCATAAATATAAGGAAGTACCACCCTTATTTTTTAAAGAGGATTCACTTGAGACATTTCAGCTCAAAAATTATGAAATAATTCCCTTTCTAATGAAAAACATGCTGTCAGTATCCGTACGATAGTTCAGCTTGGGTGTTCCTTCCCCAGCTTGTTGTATAAACCGAAAAACTGCCCTAAATGAGAAGGCAGTTATTCACTGGTAACCGAAGAAACAAAATAATTTATTCTAGATGAGTATGAGTCTAATTTTCTTTAAAAGACAGAAAAAAAAGATTGAAATAAGTGCCAAGAATGTTTTACAGCCCTATCAGAATAAAACATCAAAAAGACCTAATTCCAACATTACGCTTGCATAAATCAGTGTGAGATATTAGTCTTTCCATGCGTGTTTGTGTTCTTTAAAAATAACATGAAATATTACCAAGACATCAAATAAAATATGCATTCAGCCATCTTGTTACAGCAATAATCATAATTAGCGATGGCTGTCAAAGTACCTTATGGTTCTCAAATGAAATCTTTCTCTTCCTTACGAATGTTAGTAAATAATAATTTCGAACAAGTAAAGCTCATTGAAACCTCCCTCTTGTTAAAAGTGCTGCACTAATTACTGTTCAGCAGTGCAGACTTAGCTTTCTGAGCACAGCCTTAGTAGGAGTTGGTTTTGTTTACCCAGTGATGAATGGTGAAAGGAGCATTTGCATGGTCTGTCATGAAACAGCCACATGGAGTGTCTCAGGAGTCTTGAAAACTGTGAACGGGTTCTCTTGTGTTTTGATTTGGCTTTGGGCATGTAAAAGTGATTGTTTTCTGAAACGCAAACTCAAAAATCAGTTAAACTAGTTTCCAGCTAGGTTGTATTTTGTATGAGGCAGGTCGTGTGAAGGCACACCTTCACGTTTAGTTAAAGCGGAAGAAGGAGGAGTGCTTGTGAAATCTGAGGCGGAGTAAAGCAGAGTTCAGTTCTGAGTTCTGTTTTGGTCTTGTGCAGTTGCATTTTGTAACCTTTGTTCCTATTTGTAAAAAGCTGATCATTATCCTTCAGGTTTTCCCATTAATATGTTTAGAACTGACTTCTCCCATGAAAACTCCCTCTGTCATTTATTCATTTTTTAGGAAAATACAGAATACAAAAGGACTATCAAAGTGGAAGTTATGTCTGATATGCACATGGAGATACCGGTTCATTAAATACATCTTATTGTGTATATCAGCTAAATCTATATGAATTTAAATCTCTCTAGAGGCATACAGAAATATACAAAGTTCTAAAATGTAAAGCTGCATGAGAAAATTATAACTAAGTGGTACATATTTATCACAAAGCAATTAAATATCTTGGTTTGTTTATTCCAAAATTAACTTGGCACATTAATTTAACATGAAAAGAGTGATTTAATGAAGTCTTCAGAGAATTAGTATCTGCCCTTTGAATATGTTATCTAAAATGCCATTTTATTATGCAAAGCTATGTAAAATAAATTGCATTCAAGCGGTGGTTCAGAGAGTAGCTTATCGTAACCCAATGTTCATAAAGAAATGACATAAAAGATCTGGGGATCACTGCTTTGCTTTCAAGATGGGAAAAATTAAGCAGAAATAGTCTTTCATTTGAAAATAGCTAATTTGACATGGAGATAATTATCTTGGTACTTTGAAATGTGATTAACTCTAATTATAGCCAGAAAAAAACCCTACAGGGAACAATGAAAACAAAATCTAAATGTGGAAGTGTGAGTGTGGACTGTCAAGTGCATGATTCACGTGACATATAGCAGGTCTGATTTTCTCCTCTTGTAAAAACACGCAACCATGTCCGCCAACTAGAAATTTTTGTTTGCACCCGTGCTTATCCCTCAGTACGAGAGGCAGACGAGCATTGCTTGGGGTAGGTGACTCATCCCTCTAATGCGTGTGTGCATGTGCATGAACAGTCACGTGCACATGCACACCAACTCTAACTGGCACCCAACTTAATGTAAATCCAGGATATTTGTGCTCTGACTGTGGATAATCACACTGTCCTTCCAGCAAGGTCAGTGTGTTGGTTCCAAAGAAGGGGTGCACAAAGGCTGCCCCAGCACCTGGGTCCTACAATAGGAAATATTGTTACTCAGATGAAAAAAAAAAATGGGGTGTTAAATGACTGAGTTTCCACCTGGAAGCTGCTGCATCAAATCCAAATCTTTGGTCATTCACATTAATTTCTCTTCACCTTGAAAAGTCTGTGTTCTCAGTTGCTTTTTTTTTTTTTTTTTTTTTTTTTANCAAGCAACTACTTTCTAATTTAATTTTAGTCTTAATCTGAAATAGAAAAGATCTGGAACTGTAGAAGTTGGTCTTGCAATAGCTGGCAGTGAAATGCACACTGTATAAAAGTGCAAAGCAAAAGGTTTTTACTTATGTACCAGGGAACACCTGAGTATTTGGATAGAAGAGGGGCTATCTAAATGACACCAGCAGCTTTTCTGGTGCAGAGGCATTAACAAGAAGCTGGAAAAGCTCGGAAGCCAGCCTGGTATCCTTGTGCCCTTGGGCTGCAGTACTCTGGGCCGTACAGAATTGCCTGGAGTGCTCGTACAGCAGCAGCCTTTCACCTTTTTATTATGTTGTAGTCAGTGTCACTTGTAGCTTCTGACATATCCCTTGGTGATGGCTTTTTGAAGTTTCCCATGAGAGCCCTGCTGAGGCTTTAGCAAAGGTCATGGATCGCCCATCACCCCAACGCTGGGGAGCTGCACGCTAAAATTTCTTTAGGGCAGGGAAGTGTCTTTCTATTTTAATTGCTATTTAAAGTTCCTTGCACAAGCTGATACATAGTAATCATGCTCACTAGTTTTCCTGTTTTGTATTTAATACACATGGAAAAATGTATTGCACCAATTATCCACTTTTTAGGGCAGCCTGTCTCCCTCATTAGCTTCCATTGTCTGCTGCCTTGCAGCATTCTGCGTCCTGGTACGCTTGCTTCCAGCACAGCCCCACAGCTTCTCTCTTTGCCCTCAAGGCCACAGGGCATCTGTGGCTGTGCACTGCCTTTAAAATCATCTGCATATCTACTCTTGTTTTCATCTTCTCATCTTCCATAATGTTACTGTTCATTTTGAAAAATGTTCTTTATGAAAGCAAATCCAGTGAAGGATTTGCAGACAGTGAGACAATGATCCCAGAGCTGAGCGTGTGGACAGCACTCGAGGACTGAGAGAGCAAAGTGCCATGCTGTGACGGCGCATATAAACCGTGCTGCACCCGCAGAAAAGCAGCAAGCCCCTCATCACATCTGCATAATTCATATTCAGTGTATAAAGTAGGGAAGAGGATGCTGTGTTTCTGACCTGCTTTGCTATTCTCCTCAGTAGTTCTAATATTTGCAGAAATGTTCAATTAGAGATAAATCTTTCCTAATTCCTTTGTATTTCATTGTAATAGTGTTAATCATGATGAATTCCTTCAGTATTTAAGAAAATCAATTGTCAGTTAGCTTTTATGGGGAATTATACACTGTGGTTAGTCATCATTTGAGCATTATGGCTTTATTTGACAACTATGTTATTAAAACATACAGTAATTTGCTTTTATTATAATCTATCTAAAAGCCAACACAAATTCCAAAAATAATATGAGCTTTGGAATTATAATTAGAGCATGTTTTACTAGGAATTGTTTTATAATGCAGTGTTACTGTTCAGGATTAAGTATTTTATGTGAAGAAAATGTAATTACCATATTATTTACAGCAACCAGAGAGTTTACCTGCCTTTTTTGTAATTGCTTGAAGAATAATGACTATATTCACAAGATTTAAATAAGTAGGTAAACACTGTAAGGTAAATAGGCTTGATTAAATAATGAATGGTTTAAAAAATACTTTATTTTCAAAACACTGGACCAGGTCCTAAAATTTGGAATTAGCAGATGAAGTTCCTACCTAATCTGGAGGTTGGAGCTCTCATGCAGGATTGGTCCAAAGTTTATTCAGTCTTTTTCATACGCAAATTACGTAATATGTGGGCCTAACTCAGCTAATTCTGAAATGAAGTGGTGCATCAGTACGTAATGCTCACAACAAATGTTATTAAGCAAATGAATGCATTATTTCCTAGCTACTTTGACTAAAGGCTACTTGTTGGCTACAGTTGTGGCATCATCTGGTTAAAAATGAATACTCTGAAGGCATTAAATTAAACCGTGATGGATACAGGCTGATCTCACTGCCGCGGTTAAAATTTTGAATGAATCAGGAAAATATGTGGTATTTCTGATACTGTTACCAGTGGTACGTGGGGCAGCAGGAATCGGAAGCTATCCAAAGAGAGGGTAGTGAGGAGTGAAAATGCAGAATTGACGCTAACCCAAATAGTCTCCTGTGCTGAGATATACTTCCCAGCTGTTGCATATATCGAAGACCATCCTTGTCTTGCCCAGAGATATTTATTAACCACAGCTTTCATTACCGAGCAGCCAAGTACCAATAATCCAAAATATATGCAAGTTTTAAAAGTCTGCATTCAAGTTTTAAACATTTTTGTTTATGAGGAATGTTCTCACTGGCCTCTCCCTGTCTCATCTGGGAGATGAAAGATGAAAAGTGAGCTATATATTTGCTCTGGAATTGGCCTGGCTCTGAGGGGGCCGTTTAGGGTTGCTATTCAAACCTGGCTTCAGCGTGTCTTAGAGTTATTGTGTTGCTCTCAGCAGTGGAGTATTCTGGTGTAGGTGGTGCAGCGTGAAATCGGTCTGTATAAATGTTGGCTCTATAAATATTTTTACACTGAAATCTTCTCCACAGTAATAATAATAACAGTAACGTTACCAGTTCACTGTCAGCCAGTATAAGCTACTCTATTCAGGCAGCCCTCCATAAATCTTAGAAGTCTGTTGCTTCATCACACATATTATAAAATGAAGGGCAGATTACTGCAACTGGGGAAGGTAATTACCAGTGCCACTGCGCTCCTGGCCGAATAAGCTCTCCATGGAGCATAAGAAACAGTGCACACGATCACAACAGGCCCACTCTATCTACAGCATCCAGCAGTGGCAAATGCTTCTGGAAAGAGCACAAGGAACAGCAAGGACGAGGCTGTCCTTGCCCCGGGCTTACAGCCCTGCTCCCAGCAGCCATCTGCTGTAGGCTTCTCTGAACCAGAACCTGAGCCTGGAGTGTTGCATTCAGACGCCACAAATGGACCTTCCTCTGCGCCATTTTTAAACCACTTGTTCTTCTGCCTTCCACACATTCTGAAGCAATGCCATCTTGTGTTATAATTATTTTTGTTTGTTTTACATTTAGTGTTTGATTTCCCTGCATACTTTTCATTCCTTCTTTGCCCTTATATTTGTTGTTAATATGGGGGATGATCTAAATGATGTGTTAGAAAGCTTTCCCTGGTAGAGGAAAAGCACTGAGCAGAGTCTGTGCTATGGCAAGCTTCATCCTGAAACCAGAGAATCCTATGCTTCTCTAAATGTCTTTCAAAGAGCAGTGTTTTGAGCAGTGCTGCCCAGGTTCCTGTGTGAATGCAGAGCTGCAAAATGCTTCCTCAGTGTCTTCCCGCTGGCTTGTGCCCCTTCTGTGTGGGAACGCTCATCTGCTTACAATTTACAAACTGGGAAAGTGGATGGGGTTAAATTTACATTTACACCAGCAGAAGATGTTGTATTTTTACAAATTTTTACATTTACACCAGCAGAAGATGTTGTAAGGAACATATGTTCCTTAAGGTTTCTGTTGATTACTATTCCTGCTATACAGTTCTCTGATGTGTAGTGCATGATGCATCAGTTTAAAGGAATTTAAATTCAGGTCAATCACTGATCCAATAGATTGGCCCAGTGGGAGAGGGGTACGGGTCTATGAAGAAAATGCAGAGAACATGAGCCACTGTGTCCTGTAGATTGAAGTGGCTGGGGGTGGATTACATCACTTCAATCAGTTTTTCAAGCTACCCATGCTGTTCTACAAGTAATTGTATTCTGGGTATTGCCATTCCTTATCAGACAGTGTCTTTCTGCTGGGGTTAAAACGGTCATGGGGGAAAGGACGGCAGCTTCCCTGCAGTACCTAGAGTCCTGTCTAAATACGTCATACCTAAATTGCATTTCACACCTGCAAGAAATTGGACTTTAGAGCAACACGTCTGAAAAATATTATGTAGAAGTATAACTATCAGGCAGAATGAGTTGAGTATATAAAAGATTAGTATGTAAATGAATCACGGAGAAATAATGTTGCACATAGACAGGGGTTTCTGTGGTCCTGCTGAAGGATGTTACCAGGGAGCCAGAGACTGGGACGAGTGAGTGACAGTCTGATCTTGGCCTTAGTAAAGTATGAACAAGAATAATGAAAACACTGAGACTTCTGTTCTCACAGAGAGAGTTGGAAGAGTTTTATCAAAAACTACAATTAGTTGTCAAAAACATCCCTAAGCCATGACTTTCTTGTGTAGTTTAAAGACTTCAAAGCAGTACATCAGTCAGGAATACCCACCACAGTGCAAGTGGGATGCAGCTTAGCAGATAATAGTAATGGTAGTCTTTAAGATCCTTAGATGAAAGTATTTTTGTAAACATGAGTTAATTGAACTGCTAAAGATAACTCTAGTCAAGGACTTCAATATTATTTCATTGCTTAATTTATTTCAGAATTGAAACATCAACAGATAAATGTAGATGTTTCCAAAAACTGCACAGGAAATGGGTTTGCAAACAAGCCTAAAGACGATAACATTGAGGCAAAAGTACAATGTTTGGATCTTTTTTCTCCCATGAGGATCAAACTGATGCTGATAAAACTAGTTACAGAAGGAAACGGACAAAACAGTTTTCCATTGTCCAAGCAACTACAAAACAGCTACAAAAAAAAAAAAAAAAAAAAAAAAAAAAAAAAAAAAAAAAAAAAAAAACAAAAAACACCATTCTTTTAAAGCTCACCTAGGTAAAGACAGAAACAAGCAAACAAACATACAAGAAGCTGGCAAAAATGTTAATAGATTATTAAATCTCGCTTGGGAGATACATACTGATGATAGACTACAGGTAAATGAAAGATAGCTGAAAACCACAGTATGGGGCAGTTTCTATTGCCTCTGAGCTTTGTGGAAAGTAAATGGAAGAGAAAATGACTTAAATATCATGAACGTGATGGGAAGAGGCAAGAGAATTTTTTCTTTTGTGTTGCTAAATCTTCCCCACCAAAGGAGCAGAGGCTGTGATTCTGGCTATGCTGTATGCAGTGGCATTCTGGCATTCAGGAAATTGTGGTTCATTAGTGTTTCGTGGCACATCTATTTTGCCACTTAAGGTTGAAGCCCCACAGCGCCGTGCAGTTTAGCACATCAAATGAGATGGATTTAGGCCACCATTGTACCTGTGTGCTATGTGCTTCAATTGCAACAAGCTGTTTTGTGCTTAGATGTCTTTGAAGATATTTATGCTTTCCTTCATTAAAAAAAAAAAAAAAAAAAAAGGATTAATTAAAACAATGTTTATTTACAGACTAATGGGCTTTGGACATAGAGCTTGCCTGCCTCAATGTTTATGACGGGAACATGTGAAATACTGTAAGATACAGATACAGAAGAGGACACAGAGAATAAGCAAACAACATACTGCCTTTCGCAGGATCTTTGGCTGAACTAATTCTGTTTATGTGCAAACAGCTAAAATCTGGTTGAAAGAGTTACTTACACTTTAAGTATCACGCTCTTCTGACTCTGTGGCATTATACTAATCAATAGGTAGCTTCATGCTTTTTGCTTTTTCTCATGTCCTACTTCTATTGCCTTTGCCTCGACTTAAAGCCCGTATTTTCTTCACGTTTACCATGGATAGGTAATGTGTGACTGTTTTCACTTGTCTCAGCCAGGGCTGTTATCGTGTATCTTCTCAGTGTTTATTAGGTTGTACAATCTGATTTCCTTTAATCCCTCTCTCTTGCTCACCTTTTCTAGACTTCTACTTATTCTTGCCCTCCTCTCCTGGACTCTCTCCAATACCATTGTCTCCTTGAAATGTCAGTTCCATTTGGACTTTCATGAACACTGACTAATACAGAACATGGAATTCCTATTTTTGCATCCCAGCTAGATGTTTGCCTTTTTTTTTTTTTTTTTTTCCACAACCGTATGATGATATTGATTTATTCTCAGTTTGTAAGCAGTTGTAATTGAAATTGTTTTGCATTTTAGTCATGTCCTTTAAGATGTTGGTGTTCTTTGCCAGCTTGATTTCATCTTCATTTCCTATTCTACTACCCAACTCGCTGTTGAAAGCACTGAGTATCGGTATGTCCCAAACCTGTAACTTCCACTTGCTTCTTTCATCCTGTGAAAGCTATTTGTGCTTGGCAATGATCACTAACGACTCCTTAAGCATAATTTTTCAGCCAGTTTGCATGCTTTCATTGGGACTTCTTTCCTTGACTTGGTGCTGAGAAGATCACAGCAACAAAGTCCTTACTAAAATGAAGACCACTTGTTTTGCTTCCTCTAGTCCATAGCCACAAGTTTGACCGTGACTGCAGGATGTTATTGCTAGTCTTCCAGCCTTCTTCGAATGTACCCATCGATCAATCATTGACGTTTTTCATGGGAGCACAAGAGAGCTGAAGGGCCCAGAGCCTGGAGTGCGCTCACAGTGCAGAGTTCACAGTGCAGTGTCCCTGCTGCCTACGAGAGAAGCCGATGGCTGTGTCATCGACTGCAGGGCGGGTGACATGCTGGCATGAGTGAAAGTATGTTTGTCTGGGATCTAACATGAACTGAAAAGACAGAGAGGAGAAGAAAACTGGGAAGATAAATAGCACTGGTAATGGCAACCTTTAGTGACCTCAGTGGAGGAGATTAGAGATGGCAAGAAATTCGGGCTGGAAAAGGTTGATGATTTATAGACGGTATGTCAGAATGGCTCGTATCGGTGGGTGTGAACTGTAAGGACAGATTATCTGTCAGAATAGGAAGCTGTCTTCAAAAACAAATGTTTCTGAAAAATGATTGGCACAAGGTAAGACGATCTTTGTCACATTCAATTAAATGAAATGATCAAGAACTACTCTTCCAGCAGGTTAAGAGAAGTGAGCAGGGCAGGCTGAGTGAGGCTATAATTACGGCCTAACATTACTGGATGAATGTCCAGCCTTCCAAAAGCTGGTATAGAAAATACCCTAGTAAAGATGAAATCATCTAAATATGCAATCTTTTTATCAGGCAGTCAAAACTGATGCTGTTATGGTGAAAGAGTAATTACCAGGTCAAAATTTGCAGTGCGGATATAGGAATCAGGTACTCCAGTGGGAATCTACGATCCAAACCTTGTTGTAGGTATTCAATTCTAACTCGCACAAAACCCCAGTGTACTTCAGATCTTTGGGATATATACAATTCCAGGCAAACTGGTAGAAACTCCTGGTATTTCAGTACTTAATTCAAAATCACTGTTCATTTGAAATTGAAAAGAGGGAAAAAAACGCAGCTGTAGCCTGTCACAACCGAGAGGCTCTTCAGTGTGCAGGGCTGACATGTTCTACAGGTGACGTTTCGGGCTGACATGCTCTATCACACTTGTTGCAATTCAAAAGGAGAGCTCTATTTTATTTCAAATAATAATGTTACCTAAATGGTGCTGCCATCAGTGCCTACTACATATGAATTATGCACAATAGCTATTTATTTTACAAAATAAACTGCTTGGTATCCTCCTCCTGCCCCAAACAGCAGACGAACAAAAAGCGCACTGCCTCTAACCTAAGAGACAAATCTTATTTAGCTGCTTCTTGTTATTTCTTTAACCTGTTAAACTGTAGACGTGAGGGGAGAATTTCTGTATACACATAGCCTTCCCACATGTGCATAAGCAGATATTTATTAAGTAATTTTGCATCATGTTTTTGAGTACCTTATTTTAACTATTAAGTACCCTTAAACATAAAATTCCCTGGACCCGCTAGGAAATTATGCATTTCCCAATAGCTCTATTGATTGTCCGATGCTGTGCAACCCAATGGATCTCTGCAGGAAGCCGGCGCTTTGTATTTGTGATAGAAACAAGAGGCTGGCATGTGTTGTAATTGCTTGCAAATTATGTTACTGCTCACAGCGGAAAATTTGGAGTTCTGTTACTGTATGACATGGTGGGAGTAAACCAGTTCTGCCTGGCACCACTATTAGATTGCTTGTAGGAAATTATACACTGGACATCTCCGTACTGGTGACTTTACTGTAGAACGTTTCATTAAACTCAAATACAGGCTTACACTAAGTGCCAAAACAGCCACAGTTTGTGGTGTCTGCCTTCTGCCTCTAGGTGTGTAACTTCTCTTTTGGAATGGGGGAGGACAAAAAGTCATGGTACAGTTAGCCATTCTGTAACTGGCTGACAAAAGACATCAGCTGCCAGTACTAACATTGAACACGGCAGTTACCTTTCCCTATTAATTCTTCCATCGTTTATGGGCCAGTCTCCTGAGTGCCTCATGCTTTCAGCTACTATTTGAACTAGCTAAAACCACATCCCATACGCATCTTTAATGTGCTGTAATTCCAGAATTGCTTATTTGTTTAATGTTGAAAAAAGTCTTTGCACATGTCGTGAACGATATGGTACATCACATTTTGAGTGCGTGTTGCTAGAGCAGGGCAATATCATGATTCAAGGCCAGGTTGGCTGGGACTTTGGGCAACCTGGTCTAGTGGATTGTTCTGATTACTAGATACACGAAAAATCAAAATTCTCCCCTTCAAACACAAATGTCTAAGTCTAAATAATGTACAAATAGCTGGATAATCTCTGGCGCATACTGCTAAATCATAGGAACCTGCCTGAGTTCTTTGTTTTACTATTTTATTAGGGAGTATGCTTATACTACTTGAGTCTTGAAGATTTTCTGGTAGAGGTTTCTGTAGCTACAGGAACCAAAGCTGAGCAAGTGTTACAACGTGTTCAAGTGAAAAATCATGTTTTCTAATTTGTACCTGTAACTGTAGCACCCGTATGTGCGGTTATGGAGATTTAACTCTTCTATTTTTCAAGTTCTAACAAATCCCCCTTCTTTTCCAGTGCACTCCTGGCTCAATACCAATGCCCTTCTTGCAACTATGAAGACAGCAAAGCCTTTAACTGAAGAGAGGCTGGCGACTACCACATCCGCACTGCCTAGGAAGAAATACTTCAACTTCTGTCATCCGTCTGGTGAAAAAAAGGTACTGGTAGCATCTCATGTTTACAGTAACACCTGTTTTGTTCACAAGTGTTAAAAAAACAAACCTGGAAAAAAGTTCTTACGTAAATTTTCCTTCACCTCCCTTGAAAACATACAAACAAAAATACTTTGGAAGTGAGATGATTGCATTCATACAATTCCATATTGAAACTGATTCCAATTACTGTTAGAAGTCCACTGCAAGTTTTTTTTTAAAAGTGTTTCTCCCCACAGTGCAGTAAAAACTAAATACAAATGAGGAAAATACGTGGTACGGAGGAAGCTGTGCTTGTTGTAGTTAGGCATTTACACTGAATCAGCCTCCCTTCAGCAAGGCTGCACAAACATGTTTTGTGTATGCCTCTGACTCAGTACAGAAACAAATACACACTATCTTAAGTCAGGAAGAAGTGCTCACTTCATGTTTTTATTAAAATTGAACATATGGAAGTATTCAAACATACTTCTGGTTGAGAATGAAGACAGCTAATGCATTTTTAGGATTATCTGGTTTGACGGTATTCCAGAACATCAGTTAACCCTCGAGTATACATTCACCAGAACATGAGAGCGAGCAAGCACTTAACTATTCAGCCAACAATAACTAAATCATCACTGACAAACTCGTAAGTTGGAACCTCAAGGTTATAGGGAGCAGGGCCCTTCCTGATTCTGCCAGAGGCATCGTAATGGGACCCATGGCAAGGGCAGTAATAACCACCAAAATCTCCCGAGTTAGCAATCGGTACACAACCAAGATGAGTGCAGACACCTATTAATATGACCCACTCTGGTTTCTTTACTCTGTCTAAATCATGCTGTGGATCCCTCAGCGCAGACACATCAACTTCAGCTTCCTGATTAATCTCTGCTTGGGTTCTGTGACGCACAAAGAGCGGTTTCCCTCTCCACTTGAAGGCCATGTTCTTGCCTTCCGGAATGTCAGACAGCTTGATCTCAATCTTTGACAACGCTAGCACGTCAGCAGAAGCACTGAGGCTGGAAATAAACTGGGTGACAACATTCTTAGCAGTATATGCAGCAGCTACACATGTCGTTGCAGTCACCAGGTAGGAAAACCCTTTCCTAGCTTCACTGCTGCTTTGTGAAGATGCTGTGGCATCCAGCACATCTTGACGACGATAGGCAGAGAAGTCGGGGACTGTGACATCATTATGTACGCAACGCACACTGGCAGGTGCTGCAAAAAAAAATTATATGAAATGACAACACTTTCAGTTAAGATACATTACGATGCATTTTATGTTAGGCTTTTTTAAAGTACATTATTCGACAGGCATGTTATTCCAAAGTCTTGGTAGCATTCCTCTAATTACACGTTTCAATTTTAAGTTGTAAGAAAATGGTTACCAGAATGTATCTTCAGCAGATGAATAAGTGGTTTGTGAGTCGTTTCACTCATTCTGTGAAAAATGCATGAAGCCTGCTAAGGGCGATGTATGTCAGCATGCAGACATCTCCCCCATTTAGTAACAAGCTGACGAGCGCTACAATCAACCTCCTTTTAAAATTCCCCTATACTCAATGACAAGTCCGGCAGCGTTAACAGACCCGATCGCTAAGCCTACACGCCAGGCAGCTGCCGTTCGGCCGCCCCTGCCCCTGCCCCTGCCCC
>VXAV01005166.1:128237-158081 GCA_013399715.1 Alectura lathami
TTCTCATTATGGAGTCTGCTCAAGGCTGCCAGGGAATCTCCTGAAGCGAATCCCTCCCTCCTCTGAGAGGGGTTGGTGGCTCCTTGATGGAGGAGGCACTGCTGGCAAAATGCCTGCGGGCCTCTGGCCCTGGAATTCTCTCCGTTTCCGTTGGTCAGAGAGCACGAGTAAGGGCTTCTCAAAAAGGTGGTTTGGATTATGTAAGAAACGCTAGATTCTAACTGGGGGTTTGTGGCATGTTTTGGTGGATGGTGCTCCCATGTGTGGAAGCAAGGAAACGTCTGGATTTTACCATGAGTTTTGACAGTATTTTTAATAGTTGTAGGGAAGTAAAACACTTGGGCTACAGTGTATTTGTTTATCTCCAAGTAAGTTATAAAATGCGACCATTTTCTGTCCACCCCAAGAACAGTGTGCTGAATGCATGTTTCTTCTCGTTTAATGAGTTCAGGAATTACTTGAAGAAAAGTGAACTTTTTTTTTTTTTTTTTTTTTTTCNTATAGAAGTACTGTGAGAAAAGAGCTGTTTTTTTTTTTTTTTTTTTTTTTTTTTGTAAGTGAGTATTGGGAATGAATACAACTCCATTGTTCCACCAGCTTGAAAATTGTGGAGATGCATTTAGTCAGATGACATGTCCTCTTGTGCTCGCAGATATTGGTGTGACCTTTGTCATGTGCACTGTGAGTGGCTCTGTGCCAGTTTTAATGATGGCACTTGGCATGGAGCTGCTGTGCTGATGGAGCCTGTAGTAGCTCCTGAGCTACACCAAAATACTTCAGCGAATCAGACAAGCTATTTTAGTTCTGAATTTCAGTTTCTGAACATTTTCTCTGTTTTCCACAAGGAGCATCCTCGCTTGAACAGGGGAAACTTTCTATTGCTTATGAAAATCCCAGGTTTTTGTTACGCTTTATAGTAATTTTCTGTGTATTTCTTTCTGATATTACACATTTGCAAAGACCCAGTTTGACAGATAATAACTGATTTAAATAGTGAACATCAAATACAAAAGGGTTATGAATACTAAGCAAAACAAATCTTGACAAAAGGTGAGCAGACTCTGCAAAGGTGAGATTGTCTGCATGTTTCAATGTCTCTTTTAGTGGAATCACATCTTTACTTTCAATTTCCTCTTTAATGTAACATACATTCTGTAAATATTGCTGCTACTGACAAGAACATCAATTCATGTTCATGAAAGAGACTTTCAGTATTTGAGCAATGAATAGCAAGCAGGAGGAACAATTGCTTGTGTTTTTATTTCTTAACAGACATCCTTCTGCTAAAAAATAGAAGCAGAGTCAATTTATGCGTACCAAAGATACTGGTTTTGGGAACAATCACTGATTTTAGCAGAAAACCACATGCAAGTGAAGGGAGGAAAATTTGCTCAAGTATATTTATTTCCTGTATGTCTTATAAATGATTTGCCAAATAAAAATTATTGGGGGACTGGGATATTTTTGTAAGAGCTATAAAATTAGTGGTCGTGAAGGGATCATTTGAACAGATACTGTATTGAAGTTTCACTTGGAGTAAAAGACTAAGAGGTGTAGATGTGGATGTTCCTGCGGACAAAAAAAGGAGTTCAATTAAGCAATGCTGTATATGATTGTGTGGCAGTACCCAGGAGCAGTACGTTGTGTTCCGCCTTAGTCCTTGCCCTGCACTTGTCCATATGCTGCTTCACTTCGCTGAAGTGGGCCACGTGCACACTTCAAAGTAAGTGGGTGCATAAGTCTTTGCTGAATTGGGGTCTTGTTCAACTTAGTCATCAATGTGAGTAAATAGCAATTTAGATAAATTTTGGGGGCTACACTAGAGAGGTGTTGATGCTATTAAAGAGCTGCAAATCCAAAAAGAAGGGTTCTGGGTGTGGAAGAAAGTAGCAGAATGACGTCACCCAGAAGTATGCTTTGTCTGTGCAGGCAGAGCTCTACAGAAAGAAGGTGCAGAGCATGAATGTGTATTTCTCATTTCCCCAGCCATTGCCCCTCTGCCCTGTCACACTGTTCACCTAAGTCCAGCTGGGGCTGGGTCTCTCAGAAATGGAAAATGCTTTCCTAACGGGCTGGTGTGTGAATGCTAAGGAACAGCTAAAGACTTTTGCTGTCTTAGAGTGTGCAGTAAGCTTACAAACTCAGGGCTGGAATAGGAGAGTTACTGAATATTTCCCACTTCCTAATCGTAATGAATTGCAGGTGCTTGTCACATCTGAGGATTTAAGTTAAAATCAGGAAAAAGATTTGAGTCATTCTGCTGGTGCAACATGGCAAATCGCCACGGAAGTCTGAGCAAGAATTACAGCTGCATTAAACAGCTTAGCATGTTGTTAACATCTCACTTTTTTAGCTGGAGAAATTGTTCTGCCGTGGCAAAGTGGAGCCCACCAAAAGCAGTAGTCTTTAGGAGTCATGTACACACCATGGGCCATGGAGGAAACTGCTCCTGCCTTGTAAAAAAAAATAAAATTGTTTTTAGTCTTTTGTTGTTGTATTTCAAATGCCTAGAAATCCCATCCTTAAAATGGTTGAAATTTGCATTCATTTCTGCTTTTACCACTCTTCATATATACATACCCATGTAATTTTCCTGCATTAAGTGGAAGGAAAAGGTAGTGTTCTGCTTCAGTTTAATTTGGTTCATATTATTTGGTGAATTATAGCTAACAGTATTGACAAGGATGCATAAATACTCTGTGGCATAGCAGTAACTGTGACATCATGGTGTTTCTGTTTCCTATTGCTGTTTTAAAGAACTGGTACCAGAGATAGCGTGGGAGTGGATCCCTCTTTTATGAAGTAATCTCTAGCAGCCCGCATAGCTGTTGCAGTAATTGTACATTAATTCCTAATAATTATTTTACTCTGCTGTTTGTACTTTAACAATAAATGTTTAGCCCTGTAGTTTACTGTTTACAACAACTTTCAGAATGGATTTCTTAGTTGTTTGGAGTGTGTGTCAGGAAAAAAAAATAATTTCCTTAATGACACTTGGGTTTATTCTGCTTGTCAGAGAGGTAAACCAAGTGTGACACTACAGTATGCTTCTTGCTGTGTCTTTTGTGAAATGCATATTGATACAGTGGGCATGCAGAAGGGAAGACAAGCATCCCTGAAATGTGAGTACTGCTTCTTTTAAGATTAGATGTTATGGATTGGAAGGGACAGACAAAAACATATTTTCCTTTTTATTTTCTGTTTTACTGCGGTAAAAAATAGCGTTTTGCAGCATTATGTTTGGATGGAAGGGCCTGTTGAAAGCAAGTACACAAAAGTTCTGCTTAATGATATTCAGTGAAGCCACAGGGCACTTTGAAGCTGCAGTCAGCAGGACGTACAGTTCATCATTTTTATTGAGAGTTTGCATCACTGACAAGAAAAGTTGTTCTCCCTCTCTTATTTTTGTGTGAGTGTATGAGTTTGCTGGTCATGGGCAGTTTTAAGTCCTTCTAAATATGCATTTCCTTTAATTCATTAAGAGACTTTCATGTTCCAACATATCCATTACAATGACAAACTGACACTGTAAAATTAAAAAGCCTACAATTACTCACTTGGTTTGTATTTTAATCAAAGCTATTGTAATGTGACTCTAGGGAACCATAAATGGCAAAACAAAGGGTTTGGGATTTATGTTGGGACCTCTGTATACCGATGTCTAAGTAGAAGGAGCTGGAGAAGAGCAAGATTACTGGATTTTTTCCCTGGATCCAGAAAAGATAGCTTAAAGTGATGAAATCCAATTCAGAGTTTGTTTTTCTGACTCCTCCTTGCCTTGGGTAACTCCTGAATGAGATACATTCAGAGTTGGAAACCAGTAAATCCTGTATCCAACAATTGTATGCTCTGTAAGCAGCTGGAACAAAGATGTGGCCAGTCAAAAGCAGTGCAGACCTGCAGCTCGTCCTTGTCCCTCTGTGCTGCTCACACAAGCGCAGTGGAGCCAAGACCAGCCAAGCTGGGGATTCCCAGCTGCTGGAATGGTGGTGCTGGAACAGTTCCTGTGCCACCTCCCTGCAACTCTCCACAGAAGATGCCATGCCTGGTCATGTATGAGGCAGGGCAGATCATAGTGGTCTCTCGCAGACACCATAACTCTCTCCAAGAGCAAAAGCCAGTCCTACAGTGGAAGCAGAGCCTAAAGCAAGCCTCTGGCCAGCTCAGGATCAGAAATATGCAAAGAAACATCTCTTCTTTTTCTTTTTCTTTTTATTTTGGCTTTTGGACATTGAGGGCTCATGATGGAGCCATGTTGGACCTATTTATAATTTTTATATAGCCATCATTCCATGAAATACCTTAACGAAGTAAGTTTATATAGAAAACATTTCTGCATACATTGTGGTTGTTGGGCAGGTAGCATCCATATCACTTACTTCTCTGATAAAATAAAATGGACATGTGTGTAAGTGCATGCTTGTGTGTAGGCAGGAGGGGGAAAGGGACCATTCCAGACTTGTCGTTTCAAAAGGAATTTTCTCATTCTATGCAAAACAAGTTTGATTCCTTGCTTGTATCTCTCGGGCTGCAGAGCTGTAACACCAAAGTGAGCTGCAATGGGCTAGGCAGGCAAAAGTGAAGCTTGTCCACACAGGCCTACTCAAACGAGGTGTTTCCACAGCACTCAGTGGAATTGCTGTACTTGCTCAGGGTGCCGGGGCTCAGTGTGGACATTGTGGGCAGATACCTGAGAATGCTAAATGTGTGATGCTGATACCCAGAACAAAAATTCACCCTAATACGAGAATGTAAATATATTTCTAATCACTCTCTGAGCCAGGTCCCCTAACTCTGAGCAAGAATCAGGATGGCCTCCCTAGCTATCAGGGCCCTGTGGAGTGGCTTTCCCCTTCCTGGGGCAGGTAGTGGTGGTGGTGTGGTCTGCAGAGATTTCTCCCATCAGCCACCTTCATTCA
Source organism: Alectura lathami (assembly GCA_013399715.1). Lineage (NCBI taxonomy): Eukaryota > Metazoa > Chordata > Aves > Galliformes > Megapodiidae > Alectura > Alectura lathami. The sequence continues at coordinate 133,157 of VXAV01005166.1, forward strand.
AAAGCCTCATCTGCACTAGATGGCACTGTAATAACACTTGTTACATCACCCTTTTTCTTTTATCAAAAAAACCCTACCTAAACCAGTGGACTTACGAAATGCAGTAAAGTCACTGTTTTCATTTGTTTGCAGCTTTTGAAAATCAATGCTTTATTGACATTAAGAAAATGCTGTTATACATATGGATAAGTTTCTGTTAAGTTGCTGTCTGCACGTGTCTAGTAGTCCAGAACCATTCTGAATACGCAGCCTTACCTCTAATGTCTGCTCTGACTGGCTTGCAGGTTACTCATTCAACGATCATTGCATTATACAGTGCTCTTTTAAAGCTCTCTAATTTTGTCACTTCTGTTTTGTTTTTTCTAGTTCATAATTTTGGTAGAACTCCAATGCTTAAATATTTTTAATTGTATCAAATCTGCTGTGATGGAATCTCTGATTCCCCCATTTGTATTCTTACAATCAGCAAAGCACAACCATTGCTTGAGTGTCCATAAAACTACTCGACTCAGGTGTATGTCACAGTATTTTCTTTTTAAACCTTAAAAGTCTAACCTTAACTTAGGTTAAGAATCTTTGTACCCATGTCTCCTAACACAATTTTTTCAATTTTATCTGCTTGCTCAGCCACCCCTTCTAATTTCTAAATGAGTTTTACATCTCTCTGGCATTAGCAGCTGGTTTTGGTCTGATTAAGTCTTGCATTTCTGTGATGATTCTCATCCAAGTAGATCCCCTAGTGCTTTATAAACTTTATTAACTGGTGGAACATGCTACATATCTTTTGCCCTTGATCAAATTAATAAACTGGTGGAGTGAAAGACAGTAAATGATTTTGCTGAAGGTGGCAGGTGACAGAAAGTATGTAAAGCCATAAACACACCGCTCCAGGCTTCAGTGTTCTTCCACCTGGACTGGACAAGTGAAATATCGGTGTTATGTAGACTTCTGCATTGTCAAAAAGATTATGTGAATTCAAGGTCCATGCCTTTTTCTTCAAAGCTCTAAACCAATGTTCATGGTGCCTTCTACAAAGGAACATCAGCTGAGGATAGCTGTCCTAGGTCTCATTTGTTGTGAACAGTGATAGTACAGGTGGCCTTGGCTCTTTACTGCAGAAAGATACAGCCTCTAAAATCCATCCATGACTGGTTACCAGGAATTACTGCCCTGTGAGGATGCTGCTGGAATTCAATGTTATTGTATGTAAAGGCTTTGACTGCCATACTCTAAAGAGCTGCGTATTCAGTCAGAGTGTTCTTCTGTGTTCCCAAACAAAGCGATTACAGACGCAGGCTGCTGCATGCTTCTGATATAGGATGTAGCATGTGGAAATAGGGAGTTACCCTTCAGCCTCAGTCATGATGGGACAACCCAGTTAACCACTTTATGCTTTCTAGGAGTCCCAGAGATTTTCAAAGCTCTTAGTGAATAGAAACTACAATTACATGTGAAAGAAAACAGCAAAATGTGTACCCACAGCAAGCTATGGCACTAGCACACACTGTAAAGGAGGTTTGCCAACCACTGAGAAGTATATTTTATTTACTATATCTGCTTGGTGTTTTGCTTAATAATGCTATAGCTAGAGGGATGCTGTAGGACTTTTCTCAACAAGTAGATTTTCATTGATTATAAGGGGAAAAGGTAGATTCAGGTACTTGTGTATATTAATTTACAGTGCTTCACTGTACATAGTTTGCAAATGTAACCAAACCTGTCAAGGTGTGGTCACTGCTGTGAAGTGTTTTAATTTTGGAATCTCAGAAGCTGACATAATCTTCCAGGTATCGTTAACAGTTCTGCCTTTGGCTCCATACTTGCTGCATTGTGATTGAGAATTGTTTATTGGCATCCATAGGAATTTTGCAGTAAACTTCATAGCAGGATATGGCTTTTTATCTCTTTCAATTTGTCTCTTCTGAGGATTTCCTAAATGCTACCCAGCAATGAGTTGATGCAATACATCCTCTGTAATTCAGAGATAATGCAACAAGCACTTTCCTCCTTCTCATCTGTAAGATTTAGTTGTCTTTAGCACAGTGCTGACCCAATGAATTGTGGATTTCACTGCAGTTGAAATCCAGTGTTCTTTTAGATTATAATAATTCTGTATTCATGTAAGTGACGAAATTAAATTATTTCATTTCTCTCTGTTGCATACAATGCCTCAGTAAGACGGACTTAAAGAGTATAGGATGGGAGACAACCAAAGCAATGGTACTGGAGGGGCAATGCCCTTGATTCCAGAGCAACAAGAAGTGTACCCACCTGGGGTAAAGTGACAGTGGAGATTTGCTTTGTTTTTAATTTTAATTTAATTTTAATACTGCCTGTTGAAGGGTTTATACTATAATATACTCCACTGGGATGTTAGTTTCTGTTTTTCTACCTTATATAATGTAGTAAGGAAATTCTATCAGCATCGATTATTCCTTTTTTTTTTTTTTTCCTAAATTCTTATCTGATAATTTGCGAGAATTAATCCCCTAAGCAGGCTAGGTGTGAGCCTAGAATATTGCTGTTCTCTGGTCTTCTTTTCGGTATCACAAATCACAGAAAATGATGTATCTCTAGTTTAAAACTCAAATATCAAATTTTGTTCTTTGTGTGGCAAAACAAGTGTGATTTGAAATGGTACAAAGATCATTTTTTCTTCACTGCTTGTCAGATTAATTTATAGGCAATATTTTAAATCTTTATTAAATTATTTTCTGAAATTGTTGTGGAGATTTGAATGGTAGTATGTTTTTTTTAAAAAAATATATATATATAGGAAACCACTGTTTATATTCCACAGGAATGTAGAGAGCATTTGGTTTGCAATTGTTTCATTACTGTTTAATCCTATCCTGTTTATTTTATTTGTTCGAGCTGAATTTGACAGTCTGTGGGTATTAGTTTGCAATGTAAATTAAAGCCACGCTCAAATATAAGTGAGGAGCCTGACATTAATTAATGTGACAATTCATTTTATATGGAAGTATTTGGTTTGAATGAATAGCTAAATNGCACATTTAGCAAATATTGCTGTCAGTTTTAGCCGTATCAGGCCAGTCAGGCATAATTTTCATATGGACTGAATGACAAAGTCTAGAAGATGTATGATGAAAAATGCAGTATTTAAAGAACTTGAAAGGCTCTTAAATTTATCAATATGGTTATCTGAATTTACTTGAAAAAAATTACTTTAAAAATTGTCATGTTTTCTGGCATTTTTTTTAATATATTTATCTTAAATTTTCTTTCCTACTGACATAAATAAACTTTATGGTATGTGACCATAACATATCCCAGTGTTTAACACTATCACTGAGTTATTACTTCATGGTATTTTAATCATTTTTGTTTGCAAGGATTAGGAAGATTTCACCTCTGATAATTAAAGCTGACTTCCAGAAGCCCCGCTGATAGAAGTATTAATGCCTGATTTTATGGGCCTGCAGTGTATAGCACACAGCATAATGGGAAACAAGTGATTTAAATCTGAATGGTGGACACTGAAGGACCCAAGCTAATTAATAGGCTTGTGAATGAAGCTCTTGAGGAGGCCCACTAAGAACTGATGGGCTACCTCATAGCTCTACTCTTAGCACAGTGCTTATATATTGAGCTGCACTGTAAATCAATTAAATGTTCTTGCTAGCACCACATTATTAACTTTATGTGGTCTGATCATCTTCTTTTAGCTTTACATTCATGCTGTTGCCAGTTCTACACAAATGATAAATTACGTTTTAAAATTAAAATTGCCTTTAAAAAAAAAAAATGCAATGCTGTGTTAAAAATTAGAAACTGTAATCAGTCAACTTTGGTGTATGAACTGCACATCAAACACACGCGAGTGGGCTGGGCCTTGAAAAAAGAATGGACCAACACAAAGGTAAGTCGACCTTTACAAGAACTTGAATTTCAATCTCCTGCAACATTTTATCATGATATATTAGGCAAATCTGAATGTTTAGGGCAGTTCTCCAGAGACACCCAATCCAACCTTCACGCTTGGAACTGCTCTTGGTCAGAGAGGCATCCTAGGGGAGTGAGTGAGCAAAAAATACTTTAAATGCTGGTGATTTGGGTGCAAATGCAGTCTCACTGTGTAAACTATGACACACACAGCACAAGAATACACCCCAGCAGAACTGTGAGATCATCTCTGATAAATCAAAGCCCAGTATGTTTGGCAGTCACTGTATTAGTAAGAGTTGGCAGCTTAAGGCTGCATTTCCATCCCAGAAACACCAGAAATACCTACCTGCATGAGATGCACACATCCACACATTTTCCTGGCGTCCATCTCTTTTGGGATTCAGTGACCCTAGAGCAGTTCAAGATGCACTTCTGCTTTGCACAGATTTCCTTATTTGTATCTTGGGCTCTTGCTACAAAATTAAAATTGTAACTTCCAGTTCCACCTATCTGCATGTGGTAACTGTGCAGTGTAACTACCTGCTCTGTTTAAAACTCTTCCCAATAAGCATTGTACTCTCCCTTTGAATCCCAATTGCCCCCAAATAGTCTGTATAGATGGGAACTTTATCATGACCTTTCTCTGCAGTTCCGTGCAGATTTGACCTATTCCCTCTGTTGGTAAGTATAAGCCTGTAGGCCAGGATGCTTACTTGTCCTAGTTACTCATTTAATTATCACTTATTTTCTTACATGATTTTTAACAATTTCATCCTGCTTCTCAGCCTCCTAGTTGCTTGATTTTGGTTGATTTCCCCCCACCACCTCCTTTGGACTGAAATATATTTGTGTTTTACAGCTTGTGTTTATTTTACTATAGTAGATTTATGGATGCATTCCATAAGATGAATTCCTTTTTTTACTCTCCATACAGTTCAGTGGCCATGAATGCTACTAGTGATCAGAAATTTATAAAGAAATGTTAAACTTCGTTTGCATGAAAGAAAAGGGTGACTATTTGAGATATGATTTGTGCTTTAATATGATTGGCCACATAAACCTGGAAACATCACTTGGCTTCCTGTTCTGAAGAGTGGGTTCTAGCAGTTGCCTGCATCACAGATATATAAGCTCACAATCATGCCTTTAACTTGTGAAATAACTCTGTTAGTAGTGAGGGAGATGTTAGTACCACAGAATCATTACAGCTCATTTTAGAATCCATTGCCATATATCTATATGGTTTTTCAATTTGCAGACTGTTCTTTTCTTGGCGAAATACAGTATCATTACCTGATAAGAGCAGCAGAATCAAAACTGCTAGTAGCAATTTTTTCTTGGATGCCTGGAAGTAGAGTGGTGGGTGGCTGGTGTTTGGGATGTGAGTGGAAGGCCTCTCTCTGCTCATCAAGTTTTTCTGTTGTGACAGTACCTAAATACATCTGGGGTAGTTTGAGCTAATTGACACAGGGGAAGGCTGTAAGGGGAAGAGATAACTGCATACTGAGACCGAGTCTTACCTATAGCACAAACCACTGGAGAAAGGAACTGTGGAAAATAGTGGTTGTATTTTCCCTATTTTTCCTTTTACAGGCAACCTGTAACAATCACAACTGGCATTTTAAGAAATCCCAGGTTGTGTGAGGTGTATGGCAATAAGTTTCACCAGCTGTAGCTGAATTGGCCATGTGTAAACACTAATTAGTGTGAGACATGGTAACATAATTAGAAGACTCAAGATGAAATTAAGACAAAGGGAAAGGTAAGTTGAATACCAGGTACTTTGTTGNTCTGCATAAGAAACAATTTTATTTTGAAAAGGTCTCAACTGGCCCATTTTTCTCTCTCAGTTCTACAGTTCTGTGCCCAGCGAAGCATTCTCTAGATACCCTCTGACAGCTGATGTGCATGGGATATGTTGACTTCTCTGCTAATGATCCAAAGCAAACAAAATAAATATTGGTTATTGTCTGCTGCCCCATGGAAGCTGTCTGTGCTTCTGCCTTGCAGCAGGTAGTAGCACTACACCTCTCTGATGCGTGTAATGTCCCTGTGATGGCCCAGACTCTCTCCTTCCTTTTTCCTAGGACCAGCCAGGTTCTTAGAGATTACATTGGTATCTACAGAAATGCATGGGGAGTCCTCAAGAATTCTTGTGTGACGGTGTGTTTATGCTTCATTTACTGAGCAACATGCCAGGAGCAAGTGATGAATTTAAAGTGGACGATAGTTTGTATTTCTCCTCCCTGGTTCCCTGAGTAGTGATATTGTAATATTAGTGAAGGAGGAGATGGATGTCAGAAAATAGAAATGTTATTGCAGAAGGGTGAGGAGTATATATGCCCCTTATAAGCTGTCTGGCATGGCATTCCTGCATGTGGCTGTGGCTCCTAAGATATGAAATCCTTTTTCCAGCTGGTTGACTTCTGCAAAGGATTTAAGTCTCAAGGAAGTTTTGGGGTAATAGATGAAATGACAGCAAAATGAGTTTTCAAAATTAAAGTAGTATGTCAAATTGTGCAAAGAAACTTTAATGTCAGCAGGATGCTCTTCTGGATAAAACTAGAGCACAGAAAGAAAGAACCTGAGTGTACTATGAATGGAGAGACCAGTTGTGTGTATAGGGGCTTGGGGTTGTGTATGGGGCTCTTGATTTCCAGGTCAAACTTTATATTCTACCCAAGTACTAGTTTCAAGCTCTCTGAATTTTTGCTACCAGGAATTAGGACATAGCAATACTTGCCAGTGCTTAATTGCTGCCCCCAGACAATACATCAGTACATTCTCGTAATAAAATTCACAGCTCCCTTTACATCACTATTAATCTCAGTGATGCACAACTTTAACAGCATCTGGAGTCAGTCCAAGAAAAAAAGTTTCTTAGATTGGCAGGGCAAAAGGTTTTTATAAGAATTTTTTTTTTTTTTTTTTTTAATACTGCTTTGGAAATCGCTGAAAACGAAACGAGGATTTGTATTCTTTTAAACTCCATTTTCATTTCAAAGTTCTGCAGTATTAACCTTCTTCTGTAGATATTAGGTATTTGAATACAGTTAAAGCAAGAATTATAAAAATAGCAGGACTGCTGTTATAGATCAAATTGTCCTCCTCTGGACTTAGGTGTTTCTACAGAATCTCTGCAGGAATTTTTACAGCTAAATAATTTTCTCTGAGTGTCAATTATGTATATTTAAACCCAAATCTATCATAGCTTCTTTCCAGTAAGCTAATCAGCATGTTTCCAATGCAATTTGATATAGAACAAGGAAGGTTTATGTCTTGTTGTAGTACAGTTGTCTGAAGAAGAGTGTCATAATCTATGACTTTCTGGCTTGATTTCTTTTTCTGTAATTTACTTACTTGAGCATGTGTTTGTACATTTAAACTTCTTTATGACTCCAGCATTACAAATGGGATCCTTCTTAGAAATCTTCAGTTATAGCGGATATGACAAGGGGTCAAATGGGAATGCCAAGCCTATGAATTGTTTTGGTGCACATGTGAGCTGTTCTACTGTGCTTCTGTCTTTGGACAGGNNNAAAAAAAAAAAAAAAAAGAAGGTACAGTGAAAAAAAAAGACATTCTAACATTTCATGAAGCATGAACAAGGAATGACAGATTAGTAATCTGTCTATTTAATACTTCTGTTTGAATAGACGAGCCATCCAAGACCTGTTTGATCTATTGTACTTTCTGGGCAGCAAAAGAATTATGCAAAGGCAGAGTCATTCCCTTCTTGTCACACAGAATATACTTTATGTTGTGTTGGCGTTAGTGAAAGGGTAGCAAAAGATGTCATGCAGATGACTCCAGCTATGATGTAGAGTCCTGGGATACTATCTTAGAAATCACTGCAATATTCACGGAGACTCAGTTACACTAATAGCATTATAGAATATGCTCAGTTTCACTGTCTAAGAACAGTGTCTAATAGAGACAGGTGCAAAATGCTTTGCAACCTCCTTCAGATGTTCTGCTTTTTCTTGAATGATGGTTTTGAAAATATAATTGGGAGAGAAAAAAAAAAATTACTGAAGAAAATCAAAATGTATCATTTTGTAATTTTGAAACAATCCTTTATAAAAACAGATTATTAAAAATTAACTTATGTCCTAAAATCTAATTTGGCTTAGCTGAATACTAGAGAGGTTTTTCATCTCTGTGACTACAAGTAAAGACTATTTTTTTTCCATGCAACTGAGAGGTGACAGGGAATCTGCTAATTTTGTACCCATTCAAAATCTTTCTGCTGAGATTTTATGATACATTATACTTCGGTAGTGGAGACCTAAAACTTTCTTTTACTTTTGCTAATTGCCTAGTGGTATATGTGACCCTGGAAGAGTGTTAATGTGCTACCCAATAAATAATTGTCAGCAGACAGACAGGATGGAAAGGGCGGTATGCAACAGAACTAGCATTTCATTTTCAGAAATAGCTCTGGGTAGAGTGCGATGCCCTGGAAGCAGCCTGGAGTAGTTTGCAGTGATAGAACTGCTCTCTTATGAACTCAAATTTTGGAGACTAAACTGTCTAAAGCACTGTGGGACTTGCAACACTTCTGTTATTATCCATGTGGTGAGGAGGAGGGTAGAAAGGCATTGAGACAGAGTAAGTTAACAAGAGAAGGGTAGAAAAAACAGCAAAGAAGCTATGAGCCTTGAATTGTAATAGAAGAAGAAGCCAACAAATTTCTGTAAAAAACATAACTGTTTTTTTGCACCTTCTTTCTTGCATTTCTCTTACTGCATAATTGCCAAGTGTCTCTGTCATGAGGGTGGTATCTCTCCCAACAGTGCTATAAAGCAGGCTTCTCCTAACAGTGAGCTCTTCAGGACAAAGAGAAACTTGGTCGAATCTGAAAGTCAGCAAAGTTAACCTCCCCATGCTATGTCCAGATTTATTTCAGCAGGTTCTTTGGAACTGCAACTGGTTAAGGCGAATGTCCAGCATCCTCAGTGAAAGCTATCGAGGGGTTGTATAGAGAACTTTTATTTTAACCATTTAGTTGAAAACATTAATCACACTAAGATGTTAGGGATATTTTTAACTCTTCAGTTAATAATAAACAGCACATTGTCACAGATGTCAATAAATTATCAGCAATGTTTTCTTCTCGTTTGTTGCTGTTGGGAGTTCAAACTGCTTGATAAGGTTATACCAGCTCATTAGGGGTGATAGCAGTATTTTTTTTTCTGATGCAATTGTATACACTGTCTGTTCAACTATAAGGCAGAAGGTTTCTACTAACGTGAAACAACGTCTATGCAGTGAAGTCTTGTTTTGTAGTGGCTTGAACATAAAGTGTTATCTCAAGGCTTATTTTGAGATCTTAGTCAAATCACACAATCATAGAATGATAGAATGGCTGGAGTTGGAAGGGGCCTTAAATATCAACTAGTTCCAAATACAAAGCCTTATCCAAATACATGAGCTTTCAGATGAATAAGCAAGCTCTGTATCATTTAAATGGTGTGTATTTGCATTAGATAAATTATTTTTTCATTGGAGTTTGACAGCTCATACTGGAGTCTTCGTTGTGCTCACATTTTGCCATTGTTGTGCTGGTATAACTGAAGCTGGAAGTGATGCCAACTCCAGCAAGGATCACAGCTGGTGGTGGTCTTAGGCCTGACAATGCAATGTTGTTTCTGACCTAAAACAGGAGCTGCTTGATTAGGTGGCTCTGAAAGTATGTTGGCTAACAGTTTATTTTACTTGCTAGTGACAGGCTTTGTAATCTGTCCCATGTATCTGACTTTTGGGGTTAGTAATTGCTTTGGATGAATAGTAAGTTCAGCATAAAGTATACTGCACTGCCAGTGCAGTCCTTCATAGTGCCTGGGCCCTTATTCTGGGGACTTATCAAAAGTAGGCAAGGAAGGAAACAGAAAATTGTATAGCTGATTTCTTTATTATGGCTAAAGTAAAAAGCAATTTCCAGGCATGCACAAGGTCTGCTATTCTACAAGCCATCTACTGCTGTCACATGTGAGACAGAGAAATGTAGCACAGTCTTTGGGTATAGCTTCTGTGAGATACTGAAATCGGTGAAGGCAGAGCTGAGGAGTGAGTAGATATACTGTGTGTAGCCAGAGGGATCCTAAGCAGATCTTCAGCTTGCCAGTGGATGAGAAGGACTTTTTTTTTCTTTGACCCTGCACCATCAGTTAGGAGCAGACACCTGCTGTGGAAAAAAAGTGGAGAATTCTGCTGCACTTCAAATACTGGTGTAAAATCTGTTTCTGCATAGAAGCTCTTTAATGATATCTTTCTAGTTGATAATATCTTCCAGAGGAAGATACAAATAGGAAATTAGAATATAAATCTGTAGAGGATCACATTAAGGTGAGAGGTTTTTACTATTGTCTCTTTCTACACCTTTACCTACTTGCCTTCTGTGCTGATGATGAACAAGGCACTTGGCTAGGACTTTCCTTCCTCTTGAAAAATGGGATACATTTTTAATAAGTACCTGATATTTGACCTTTTAACAAAATTATTTGCTTCACAAATTTGTTCCTTTGTCTAGTGCTCAGCCAAAGAAACTGTGTTGGTAAAGACATGGTACAAAGTAAGTACCCTTTTCACTGTGTTTAATATGTGGAAGTAGAATAATGCGTCCAAGAAAGCTGACCGGCTTTGCTGTAAATGCCTTGTTTATAACATTGTGACATAAACTGTGGAGATGCTAATATATAACTTTTATGTGTGAAGACATTGTGACGGTACATAAACTGAGCATTACGCTAAAAGATGTCCAGGCTGTATAAATTATACAGTAGGCCTTTCACACCTATAAAAGACAGTTATCTTCCATGACTGCCACCCTTTGCTATAGTGCTCTGTTTCATGGAAATAACAAGAGTGCTATTCCATTCACTATCTCTCTTACTAACATATGCATGAGTATTTTAAAGGTGCTTAACAGCATTCATAATCTTGAAAAGTATTTTTCTATCAGAGTAACTTTACATGAACTTCTGTTGACTCCTGTTGGAGATCAACTGTACTTTTACTGGTGGGATAGTTTCAGTGGTAGTTCAGTAGGATTTCTCCATTTGCCACATTTTCTGGGGAACATGTATTGCAAAATCTCTCATGCCGTGTGTAGATTGATCCACTGTGTCCTCTCCAGTGTCATGCTTCCCTGAAAACGTGTAGGTGTACTTCCAGGAAACCCAGGGCCAGCCTGTGTGTTAGTCTTGTTCTGACGCAGTGCCGAGGGACGCATACAGCCACTTGGGGTCTTGAAGGCTTCAGGAGTACACCTTTATAAGAAGGGCCTAGTGTATATTTTCGTTGACACAGAATCTTCTATATAAGCCTGAAGAAATACTGCTTTTTCCAGTTGTTGGAGTTTTCAGAAGTTGCAGGTGTTNAAAAATGCGTCGAAGAAAGCCGACCGGCTTTGCTGTAAATGCCTTGTTTATAACATTGTGACATAAACTGTGGAGATGCTAATATATAACTTTTATGTGTGAAGACATTGTGACGGTACATAAACTGAGCATTACGCTAAAAGATGTCCAGGCTGTATAAATTATACAGTAGGCCTTTCACACCTATAAAAGACAGTTATCTTCCATNTCTCCATTTGCCACATTTTCTGGGGAACATGTATTGCAAAATCTCTCATGCCGTGTGTAGATTGATCCACTGTGTCCTCTCCAGTGTCATGCTTCCCTGAAAACGTGTAGGTGTACTTCCAGGAAACCCAGGGCCAGCCTGTGTGTTAGTCTTGTTCTGACGCAGTGCCGAGGGACGCATACAGCCACTTGGGGTCTTGAAGGCTTCAGGAGTACACCTTTATAAGAAGGGCCTAGTGTATATTTTCGTTGACACAGAATCTTCTATATAAGCCTGAAGAAATACTGCTTTTTCCAGTTGTTGGAGTTTTCAGAAGTTGCAGGTGTTTGCCAGTCTTATTTTGTTTTTTCGACTGGTATTACACATTTAGGAGATTTGTGTCAGTTTTTCAGAATGATTACATATTCTAAGAAAACTTGAAATGATCTAAATTGAGTCTACTTTTCTGTGCATGATACAACTTTTCACCTTGGTCTTTCACCAAGCGACTGCCTTCACTGTTTTCCTATGTTTCAGTGGAGGATTTATGTGCTGTGCCGTGGTTTAAGAAGGACTTAAGCTCGTGTTTATCAGCCATCAGCACCTTCATTTAACACTTGAATGTTTGTTCTATTTCCTAGAAAACTGGTGATTATGGTATGAACAGTTTCTGAAAAAACACTGTAACAGTTTTTTTTCAACACAATGTTGAAAGCTTATTCCTACATTCTGGTTTTNTGTCCAAATATTTATTTTGCATAAATTTAAATGTTCTACTTTTTTTTTTTTTTCCCTCTTTCTTTTAATCCGTTTTTAAACCCAGTAATGCATCTTCTGGCTACCTACTTTCCCATACACTGTATCTAGTAGTATTATCTCACCCAGACATTTGTTTCTTTGGAGGCTTTTTTTGACAGTAATTTGAAAGCGTGAATGTATTGATAGCAGCTAGCTAGCATAGAAAACAAAAGTGATGAAAATGGAATAACAAAGGGTCAAGTACAAATGAGGAAGCAGAATAAATGTTCAGCGTTTACGTTGGCTTGTGTCAGTCTGGGGATCCATTCCCTCTTTGCACCTCTGCACTAATACATTTACATGAAGTTAGGTGAGGTTAATCAACCTTTTCAGCAGACGCACCACAGCTGTGTTTCAGTGGCTCTGCAGATACATTCTAAATAATATGTTTTTTGTTAAATGAAGAAAATCTACGGAGGTACATGCTGAGCAGCTTTATGATCAACACTGAGACAAAGACACCATTTATTCTCTGCCATCTCTTTTTCTATCGTTGCTCTTTTTTTGCTTATATTCTATCAGTTTGTGACTCTAGAGATTTCACAGAAATATAAAGCAGCTAAGTGTTCTTTACACTTATTTTAGGTGCATCAAATATTTGCACTGCAAGCATATTAACAGCTCCTGGAACAAAACTGAGCGTGATTAAAGTCATCAGTTTTTTGGCTGCCATTGCGTTTGAAGGTTCTGCTCTCTTCTGAATTAGAAGTTCAGACTTGATTCCTTCTGTGTCAGCCTGTGAGATACCAATTGAAGTCCCACTAATGTGGTTAAAGAAAGCATGATATTGTTCCTGGATTTTGTGGGACCAGTACAGTCTTATAATAGCTGAGCCCAGGAACATGGTTTCCGCAACTGGCAATTCATGTTCAATTCTTAACAAATGCCCAGGAAAAGCTTCAAAAATAGTGTAATAACTCCCATTGCGAAGCTTTTGTGCATTGGTCTCACATTATATCTGCATGATCAAGACAGTCCATTAGACTTTAATCTTCTTCTGAAACTAACTCAGGCTAATAGTTGCCTGACAAATACTATGACTTTCATTTTTTTTGTACAATTCAGTTGTATAACTTCATATTATCCGAAAGCCTGATATGACATTCTTTTTATCAGCAATACTGATATTGCATGGCAGTGCAGAAATAGCTTGAAGCTGTTAGAACACTTTACTTTCTGAGTTTTCCAGATCTCTGTCTGACATTACCTCCTGAATTTTGTTCAACCTGTGAAGGATGATAGATGAATTCTAAGCTGTCATTTGGACAACCGCAGCAACTGGTAAACTGAAGGTTTAAAATTTAATTTTTTACAGTTCCATTAATAGTCTCATTCAAAGGATAAGTAACTGTAAAAAAAATATAAAGCCTTCATGACCTCATTATGAGTTTCACTTAACTCCTGTGTTTCAGGCAAGCCAAAGTCTGTGTCCTGGACACTTACATAAAAAGGTGTTTTAAAATCTGTGCACGAGTCTGTGTAACTGAGCAAATGGCTTAGATTTATAACAGAACATAAAATCTGAACTGATGTTTAAAAATGCAAAACTCAAGGCTTCATAGGTGAACAATCACATTTTGAAATTTAAAAACATGTCCCAAACTTTTCAGTAGTAATGTATAGATTAATCCCTCACTGTATGTGATGAAATAGTAACCTCTTCCAGTTGTCCTGTTATGTGGGCAGATACCATTATTCTGTGTAAGTACAGTAGATGATGTATACATCTCTCAATGTATATTGTGGTCCTTTCCATTAATGGCACTGAAGAATTGACATGCTGTCAATTTAAAGGATGTCCATTTTGATTTGCAAACTTGTTTGAGGTTGGTTATGTGTGACCAGAGTCTTGTGGCTGCTCTGCTTTGGAGATGGTGACTCTAGTTAGGAAGAGACTTCAGGAATCTGAGTGCTGGCCATACACACTCCCCCAAATCAGGTTAAAGAATTAGCAAAACCAAAAAGCAAACAAAAGCTGCTTGAAACAGAAGCCATAACCATTAATTATAAAGGGTTTTATGCTTCAGTAGAAACCTCTAGTCAAATAAGAAGTATTACTTTTTTGAGGGAGGAAAACAAATTTTATGTGTGTATATATGAAAGTCATAAGCAATGGGTTTTCACAGCAAAATGCTTGTGTACTTCTAGAAGCTTTTTAAACTTTTAATATTGAAAACACTGTAGGGAAAGCAACCTCTTTAAGGTCATATTTTTTTCTTTTCTAGTACCAGCTCTCTGAAGTTTTATAGAAGGAAAACTCTGACATTTGTGGGAAATATGTACTGAGATGTTTATGAAGAATGAGGTGGAAAGCAGGCTAAACTTAGTAGAAATTTGGAAGCCAAGTGTTTTGTATTTTGAGAGTTTCTGACAACAACTGGAAAACTCAAATTGTTAGGTGTTGCATAACTAGCAGTAAAATTTGAGTAACCTTTTGAGAAGGGGTGTATGTTGTGAGATGTTTAAAATTCCCTCGTAATTATGAAATATGAAAAATTGTTTTACTCTAGATTCTTAATCTCCTAAATTTCAAGAAGGACAAAAGAGTTTTATTTTGTTTTGCCTAATGGTGTGACATAAATAGCTGAATCTTTTCAAAACTGGTTCTGGGAACAAGGATGATGTTTGGTAGGTTTGGGCTGTGTGGCCTGCAAGTGGTGCATGCAGCCACCCTCAGAACTTGTAGCCTAAGGGACTCTGAAAAATGTATTGTTGAGGGAGAAGAGAGTAAAGGTTTTGTTTTAGCCTTTCTCTTGAATACACCAACAGACATGTTGAAAAATTCTTTTGCAGGATACGTACAGCATATACTCATTATTAATCTGTCTTCTGCAGACAAGTTTGAGCTGTATATTCTAAAAGTGATTCTAACCTTTGCCAGATGACACGTCCTGTGGTAAAGCAGTTTGACATTGCAGAGACACAGTCGGATCCACACCACAATTCTATCTGCAGCCAGATGTGAGGTCTGAGACCGCACCTTTTCCCTCAGGGAGCGACTTAGCAGCTGGTTTTTGTGCTTTGCCAACAAGAACTTGGCCAAGGTAGCACTGAGGTCAGCTCAGGACTGAAGGATTGTTGCTCTTTTGAGGACTGGCTGTTCCTGTTGTCACTTCATTTTGACCTGCCTGTGTAGCACAAGGCTGGGTCACACAGCAGTCTGAGGCTTTTGTCTGCTCACTGCACCCTTTCAGCAGTTTTGTGACAGTGACCAGTGACAGGGAAGTTTCTGGTATCTTGGTACTCAGTGGTGCAATTTTTAATTTGCTCTTCATTGAGAGTCATAGAGATGAATGGCTAAAAGGCCTGTGAGTTTAGAGGCACCTGTTCAGTATGAAGAGCTGGTGGCAGCACTAAGTATGCTATTAATATGAATATGATCAGCCCCTATGCTCTCAGTGCCATGATTTAAAAGGTGGGGCTTGATAACTCCACAGAGAAATACGATCAGAAAATATTGCCAGGGCTGTGACCTCCTTCTCGTGAGCTGTGCTGGGTGGGATGGTATAGTTAGCTCAGCAGAGTCCTGCTCAGGAGCAAGACATAAACCTCTCTTTGGGGGAAATACTTTCAGCACTTGTTTTCTGGTGCCAGGCACAATGTTTATGCCAATCGCCTTGTCACTCCCCAGGGCATAGGATGCCCTGTTGTCATTCACTGTTCCCAGGTACAGGACTTGAATTTCTTTAAATTACTTTATCCTTGTTAGGCAATGGTAGTCACCTTCTTGTCCATTTTCTTCTATCCCTCCCCATGACAATTATCAGTGCTAAGGCATCTTTTCTCCTCAGAGTAAAATTCAGCTATTTTCTCATTGTCAGTGTCAGCTTAACCTGTTAAGGAACACCAAAGTTCCTGTCTCTACAATTGAAAGCCCAGTTATCAGATATCTGGAGGTCTTTGTTAGCCCTGGTGTCAAGTTTTCCTTTGGGTTTGCCTTAATTTTAAGAAAATCAGCCAATTTTTTTTTTTTTTTTTTTTTTTTCCTCTCAACAATTGGAAATCCAAATGCTGGTGGTGTTTGCCCCACTGTACAAAATTTAGAGTTTCATTTATTTAGGCACGCAGAAGTTACATCATTGTAATTTTAGGATTCCTCACATGACTGAGTACTTGGGCTGCCATTGGGATTCATGGACTAATACCAAGCAGCAGCCTAACAGACAGCTGGACTGACAGAACATCTAAACCCGTTTGCTCCTAAACAACTATGATGTCTCCGTAAGTGGATGGATGGTGGTTTTGAAGGCATTCAGCCCTGCTGTCGTGCACTGCGAGGCCCCTGTGTGGAGGCGCTGGCTGTGGCACCCCCGCTCTGGGATGTGTGACCCACAGTCTGGAGCTGCAGACCTGTAATTAGTCACCACCAGTTTTGTGTCCATCTCCCACAGGATCTTGCCTCTTTTCAGTGGAAAGCCAAACTTTGATTTCCACAATGTTTTTCCTTTGTATCTGGGCTTGAACCTTGTTTGTGTCCATCCAATGTTTTTGCTCTGTCAGGGATGTTACTCTTTCAGTTGGCTGATTTGACGATTTACCCTCAGCATTAAGCTTCAGTTCAATCTGAAATTGGAAATACTGGGGCTTCTTTTTCAGAATTAAGATCTGACAATCTCTTAAAATTTCTGCAGGCAAGAGCTAAAACAAGCATAGCGCTTAATAATAAGGTAGTGAATTCATTAAAAGTAGTCAAAAGTCCCTGCTTGGAATTGTTTATTGAAACCAAAGAAAAAAGCTTTACTGTTTTGAAATAAAACTATAAAAATCAATAGCTGTGGGGGTTTTCTTTGTATTTCAGTAGGGAAAGTAAACAATATTTAATGAGAAATTTCTTAAGACACATGATAAGAAATAGGAAATTTTTTATTAAATTTGATCTAAATGTACTGTAAAGAAAAAAAAAGCTAATTTGAGAAAGGAGAGAAATGGTCGGTGGGTGCCGACAATACCTTTTATTCTTGTCACTTGGAAGCAAAAAGCAAACACTGAACTACTGAGACACTTCATCAGCCCTAGTAAGGAATCTGAATATCACAGACACAGCTGCTGGCACACTCTCTTGTGTTGAGCTCAGTGTAGCAAAATGGAAAAAATCAGTATCCACATGAATGAGGTAGAGGTTGGTTCTTGGTTGCCCGATCCGTTTTAATAAGCACTGTACTTTCCATTTGCTCCCCTTTCACATCAAACAATGGAGTTCCCCCTGAAGCACCTGCAAGGTAATAAACAGCCTTCCACAGCAAATAACAGAGTTCACCAAAAGCCCAAAATGTTTTTGTCAATAAATTCATTAAGATTTACATGAAGGACATCATATGTTAGACAATTTGAAGGAGAAGGGGAGAAGAGGGACTAAGTTGGGGTTTAACAGGGGGAGATAGTTGCTCTCGAAAATTAATGACCTATAACACTGGAATATGAAGGGGTTTTTTTTTGTTATTTTTTTCTTACTACTGCAGCGCAGGCATACATAACACAGTTTTCTATGTATTTATGCAGATTCGTGATCATAACCTTCCTACTACAAATGAGCCATTTTTTCTTCTGATGCAAAATATTTAACCTTGTGCTATAGAGAACTCAATTTCTGCTTTTGAGGAGAATATTTTGGAGATGCTACACTACATTGTTCTGAAAAATAAATTTCTTCCAATGGGTATCTGGAAGGAAATAGATTTATTTATAAGATTTTTCCCTTGTTTCAGAAGTAAATATAGGAATTATCTGAATGTATAAAATGGCTGAAAGATATAACTTGCCAATAGTTTCAGTAATAATATTAAATATTGATTATTTTTTTGCATGATTGCCAAAATGAGTCTTTTCATACTGGCACGCAATTGTAGCAGCTACTAAATTACATGGATGTTGAAGGTCTTTTTACCTATAGGGTTTCATAATTCAGCATTTGTCAATATCAAATCAGTTCATCACAGATTGATGACACTCTATGACTCAACAAATGAGAAAAGACCAGGAGATTTTTAAATTTCAGAACTACCTCCTCCTCCCCACCAGTATTTAACATAGGATGTAGAATCACAGAATCATAGAATGGCTTGGGTTGGAAGGGACCTCAGAGATCATCTAGGTCCAACCCCCCCTGCCATGGACAGGGCTGCCAGCCACTAGCTCACTAGATCCAACTGCCCAGGAACCCATCCAGCCTGGCCTTGAACACAGCCGGGGATGGGGCAGCCACAGCTTCTCTGGGCAGCCTGTTCCAGCGCCTCACCACTCTCTCGGTGAAGAATTTCTTCCTGACGTCCAACCTAAACCTCCCCTCTTTCAGTTTTAGTCCATTCCCCCTCGTCCTACCATTATCCACCCATGTAAAAAGTCGGTCCCCCTCCTGCCTGTAAGCTCCTTTCAAGTATTGGAAGGCCGCAGTGAGGTCTCCCCGGAGCCTTCTCTTTTCCAAGCTAAACAATCCCAACTCCCTCAACCTTTCCTCATAGGAGAGGTGCTCCAGCCCTCGGATCATTTTGGTGGCCCTCCTCTGGACCCGCTCCAACAGCTCCACATCCCCTCTGTACTGGGGGCCCCAGGCCTGGACACAGTACTCCAGGTGAGGCCTTCCAAGGGCAGAGTAGAGGGGGACGATCCCCTCCCTCTCCCTGCTGGCCACCCCTCTGTTGACGCAGCCCAGGATGCCATTGGCCTTCCTGGCTGCAAGAGCGCACTGCCGGCTCATGGCCAGCTTTTCGTCGATCACAACGCCCAAGTCCTTCTTCTCAGGGCTGCTCTCAATGAGTTCTTTGTGTGAGAGTCTTTAAAAATTACTTTTAAAATTTTTAACATGATAATTTGTGGTGTTTATTAGATGAGAAAAATAATATGAACCACTAGAATAGTGACAGAAACTACTACTAATATTAATTACTTCTGTAGGCAGAAAATCTGAATGAGCACCCCAAAATTCTTCTCCCTTGCTGCTCTGGTGGTGAGCATCTGTCAGAGATTCCAATTGCCCTACACACTGTCTTTCTAGTTTTATTAAATGTGCACTACAGCTAGATGGAGACAAGCCAATTACTTTCACTTGAGATTTGGTTCATGTTTTAAAGCAGGTTTGCAGAATTGCTTGGCGAGGCCTATAACCCACTTACAGATGGATCTTTCTTATAAAGAAAACCTGGCTCTTTTTTTTTTTTTTTTTGCTGTTAGGATACAACCATATGGCAATAGTTTGAAATACACTTGTGTGCTCCAAGACATTCTGTCATCTTAAATTCTCTGCCATGAGAGCACCCTGTCATCTTAGCTGTTTGCGCAATATGTTTGGATGGTTATATGAAAACAACATAAAGGCGCTGTCAGAAATGATACAAAAATTAGTGATGGTCCCAAGAGTCATTAAGTGATCAAACCAGATTTTGATTCAGTCTCTAATTAGGGAGAACTACAGACTTACAAAACCTCTTTGTTGTGCCAGACGACAGAGCTGACATGTTTTGCCACAGGTGATACGTGGTCTACCTGAAAAGTCCACCTGGCTTACCAGTAGCACTGCTTTACCTATGGTTTTAGGATGATTCTGTACCTCTGGCAGTGGCTGGATCCCAGTGACATGACTAGAAAGTTGTTTGTTCTTGATTTGGCTTCTGCTTCCTCTGCAGAAACTGCTCCAACATTAAGTAGAGACTTAATGGCAGCAACGTGCAGTGTGTGCATAGAACTGTACGGTGCTTTCAGCCATCTGCTCAGTCCCCTGCTTGCCTTGTTTATCTGGTGAGCCATCTGAGATGGGTTTTTGCCTCTGATTGCCTCATATCCCAGCACACAAGAGGTTAAGGTTGAAGATGTTTCTCTTACATGATGCGCTGAATAATCCTTCCTTGTCCCAGTTCAGATGGCATGTAATTCTGTGGACCTATTCCCCACTTACAGTTAATCATGCCAAATGTAATGTGGAGGAAATCCAGAGAGAAAAAGATTGATAGCACAAAGAATTAAATCGAAGGTCTTTCAAGATTAGGAGTTTCACTGGCCATAATTATGTCTCAGATTTCAGCAGATAACTATCTTGGCAGGACGATCATTCTCATGGCTTGCTACAGATCCAAAGTATTTCAGGGCTATGAGGTATTTGCTTGGTCATAATTAGAAGGGTTGAAAGCAATTCTTTCTTAATAATATCCTGTCCTTTTTTTTTTTAATGATTCAAGAGCAGTTTTTTCCCCTGTCAAATGTTGATTTATCTTGAAAGTATTCTCCTGATTGCACTTAATATCTGAAGAAAATATTAGAGGATATAATTTAGTGTACGCTATGTATAGCTCTGTATTAACCCTTATATAAGTAGTAGTAAACCATGTTGCACATACAAAGATTTTAAGTGGCTGAGCAGTTAACACATGAACATAAGTATGTACTGCATTTCTAATATTATGCCTCCTCATGTTTTTTGGCAGACCTAGTAAACAGAGTAAATGAAAACTCTGAGCAGTTACTTATCAACTGCTTTTGGTGGTAATCTGGATTTAAAGACTGTCTGAAGGGGATTTCTGCCTGGATGAAGGCTGACTGAGCAAGGCAGCTGACAGGATGCTAGTAGCAGCTAGGCTAGAAGGCGGTGAGGGTTTCTAATCTTCTGACTGAGCAAATATCATGGACATGCAGCATATGAGTGGCCTTGTTCAATATTCAAGGGGTAGTGGCAGCATGTGCCCTTTTTCCTCCACTTAGTTTTGCTTGTAAAATCTTTGTGATAGAGATGCGTCGGTTGCCACGGTGTTCGCAGCCATGAGGCCGGAGTGCTGCAATGTGCACCACTGTGGGGACAGAGCCCACAGCTCAGAACCACTGGAGGAACCCAGCTGGGACAACCAATAACCTTTTTATGAGGCAGCTTGTCTTGCAAGAAATCTGCCTAACATGTGCTTCATGACTCAGACTTCTATTGCTAGCCATTACTTTTCAGGTACACCATAGAGAGCTTGGGTTTTATTTTTGTGTGTTTATTTATTTTAAAATTCCAATGGAGTATGGTTCTGTTAATTTTAAAAAGAACTACTTTACTGTATGCAACCGTGTATCCAATGTGGTTGATTGTGTAGTGCTTTTGGGTTACATTAGTACTTCTGTTAGAGAGGGCAGGTGGCTGGACGTTCTCAGTTAAAGACTCCTGGTGTATCTTTGTCCTGATGGGGCAGCCGAGTCTTGGTAGCATTTAGATTAGGTCTGCTAGCTTTTGAGTTGAATTGTGAGGCAGTTTAGTTTCAAGATTTTCTTAGGAATCATTAAAATCATTTCTGATGTTGCTTTAATAGAACGGTGCAGTGTGTTCTGGACCATAATGGTGAAGGTGTAGAGCCTGAAGTAGAACAGCAAAGTGTTTATTTCCTTGAAGCCTTTCAATTTGTTTAACTAATTAAAGAGAACAGACTGGGTAAATGGTCATGGCACCAAGCCTGCCTGATTTTAAGAAATGCTTAGACAATGTTCTTGGACGTATTGTTCATTTTCTTTGATTTTTAGGTCATAATGTGCGGAGCCATGAGTTGGACTCCATGATCCTTGTGGGTCTCTTCCAGCTCAGGATATTCTGTGATTCTGTGACTCACATACTACCAACTTGGCTTTTACCTCCGTTTTTTCTCTGAAAGCTCTTGTGAATGCAGAAACATTCTGCCTGATACTCTTGCAGCATATACTGCAATATGTCAGTATCTGCTGATTGCATTAGACAAAGAGAAGCTTGTAGGTACAACTGGCTACAAAGTTTTCTATATGAGGTTGTTGGATTTGGGGGTTCTTTTCAGTGATGCTGTTGGGTTTGGTGGATCAGACTGGAGGACACTTTTGCTGATAAGGTGCACACTATGCAGAGAAGAGTTGAGGTGGTGGTGTGTATGGTCAAATAATCTCCCCCTAGTCATGAATAACAGGTTTCAATCTGTTTCCAGATGTCTGCAGTCCTCCAGAGTACGTGTGAGCCTTCAACACCCAAATGTAAAATGGCTTTATCTTCCACAATCCTCTTAAATATTTTCCTGGTGGTAATAGCAATAATTTTTACTCTTTCGCTCTGTCTACACAGCAGAAATTATTCAGCACACAGCCCTGTCCAGCTGCCCCTGGTATCGTACTGCAGTCATCCCTGGCCCCCCAGCCATGGCAGCTGGTGTTACTGAGTGCTGATGACCCTCATGAACTCTGCAGACTTTTAAGGACAGGAGAACATAATACTTGGACTTCTCTAATTCCTGCAGGGCTGTCTCCTCCTGCTCACATGCTGCCTGGAGAAGCCATGGTCTGTCTCTGTCCCTCAGGCTCTAAATGCCATCTCAGGAAAAAGCAAAGTTTTCTAATGATTACCTCGGGGATGTTATATATTACAATCTTACACACCTAGTTAAATAAATATATGATACTTTTACTTACAGTGCAGATGTTTTCAGGAGAAAAGTGTCAGTTTTTCCAAAATCTGTCATGATGTAACTGCTTTCTCTAATGCACATACACACATTTCTTACACAAATAAAAAGGCTTTTCAGCCATAGATCTCTGTAACAACAATAACATCTAGTTGCTAATTAGAAAACTGACAGATGTTTGTTTCCTTCTTTCTCTTCTATCGCATGTCGTTGCTTTTTCTTTTACACACAGCCATTCCTGGAATGCATATACAGCAGGAATATTTTCCTCTGCTGATCTGTATGCATCTGGCTGTTGTTGGTGTGTCAGACTCATTTTCTGTGAGAAGACAAAATGACACTTTAGTTAAGACCTGCAGGCAAGACTGTAAATATAGCCCACACGCATTCCTGCTGATAACAAAGGTTGCAGTCTAGTGCGTCCCTGCAAAGATACCTGTGTTTGGAACAAAAAGGTTCCCACTCCTAATACTGTCAGGGAAGACAGAGAGAGCTCTGTTAGAGCTACCTGTTAGACCAGTGTCCCAAAGAGAATGCATGTCTGTAGGCAGAGGCAGAAACAGGCTCACACTGTCATTCCGTCCTCCTAAATGTCACTTGGGTTTGTAAAGGGAAAAAAAAAAAACACATTGCTTGCCATCATCACAAGGATGAACTGCGCCCAGCTGAGCTTGGTATCCCCTTGAGCTACATCAGGTACTTAGCCTTTCACAGGGAAAGAGACATTGCAGAGAGAACAGGTATGCAACTTCAGTGATGATGCACTATTGTTCATATTCTTTGCTCACTTGGCTGTTCTCATAATTAGTGTGATAATCTGCCCATGCAGTTGCAGTAATTTTTTGCATAAATGGGAGAAGAGTGGAATAGACACCTACATTCCTGCGTGCTAAAAGCATTTGGAGAATGACTCTTAACAAGGCATCCTTAGTCCCGAGTTAACTCCCTGTTGAGATGAATAGGGTAATTCACAAACAATTGCTCAGCCAGGAGCAACATCTCTTATTTTCAGAACGTTTATCTTCATAGCTATCAAGACTGAAAATTATTTCCTCTGTTTTTTAAAGGCAAAGTTCTATCACACAGCATTGGCCTTGGCCCGGAAAGTAGAAAACATACCAAATGAGCATACAGACTAATGACTCTCCTTTGGCTCTCTTCCACCTCCAAACTTACACTAAGAAGTTAAACAATATGATGATGTTACTTCCTTTTAACAATTTCTTCCATCTAATTTTCAGCTTTTTTTTTTAAAACTATTAGTCAGTAAGTTTTCATGACAATGGTGCTTTCATGCCTCCTTATCACATCATTATAGAGGAGTGAATCCCAGAAATCAGTGCTATCATGGGTTCCCTTGTCTTTAGGGACAGCTTTAAGGTCTTCACTTGCATCCCAACTCGGAAAAGTCTGTCATAATGACAGCAATTCCTGCTTGTAGATGCAGCTGATTTTGGAGGGGAATTCAAGAGGGAGAACTGTGCCTGCTGCTTAGTTTATTTACTCTTTGCTGTAGTTATTTCCACCTGTCATCACTATAAACTTTTTTCTCTCTGAAAGCATGTACCATGTTAACAGGAGTAACTAAATTTAGCAGTTGGCTTTGAGAATTTAGCTCTTTCTCTGCTTTTTAATATTCTAAGTGATCACACAGCAAAGTGACAGACAGTGAAGTAAAGAGAAAGCAGGAAAGAGAAATACAAGGAGCGGCATTTCTCTTCACTCCGAGAATGCTGAGCTCCAGTGTGCGAGGAGTGAGGCTGCCTGATTACATGGAGAAGTGCCTGCTGTTTGGTGGCATTTCTGTTGCCCGCTTCCATAACCAATGTAGTTATGGAGATGTGCACTGTGATCGTTTGACACAGACCTCCCTGTATGGGAGTTGTTGAGCTTTTCTTTCACTTGTACTTACTGGGCTTTTTTATCCTGTTGTAGTCACCAGAATAAAAGTGATTTTCTCTGCTCCCCTCACACACGTGGAGGGTAAAGGGGAAAAAAATGTCATGTTCAGTTTGAGGTTGACTTGGATGCAGGTGAAGTGTTTAGTAGGATAAGGGAGTACTGATTAGAGCTAATTATACTTTGATTGATGCGCTTTGGCAATCAGATTGATCTGGGAACTTTAAAATGTCTGGAACTTGCTCAGTCTGTTCAAGGTGAGAATTTTGCTTTTGTCCCTGTTTGTGGGAAATTCACTTTGTTATGGAGCTGTATTTGCTATTATAAACTGTATGTAATAATCAGCTGGGGGGGGGGGGGGGGGGAGACTC
>VXAV01005166.1:164961-180175 GCA_013399715.1 Alectura lathami
GTTTGAAAAGTAGACTTTAATGAAAAAATATTTTTCTTTAACATCAAAGGGGACAGTATAGATCATCTGCTCTGACTTTGACTTTGATTTATTTGGTATATTACTGACATCAGTGCTGATTATAAAATGGTTTCTGAAGATGGCATAGGACAGAGCTAGCCCAAGAGCTAGTACGCCTTCACATACCATCTAACACTACTGTGTGTGCGAATACTTCAGTGCGTGGAGGGTTTTCTGTTTGTTTTAAATATGCATCCATCAAAAGATGCTTGTCCTAGAAGTTACTTATTTATTTCCTATTTTCTCCCAAAGAACTTGTAACAGAGGTTTCAGCCCTAAGCCTGATGTTGCAGCAGTCTTGCAGAGTTTGCACACTCAGGCCCTGAATCATGACACTGTTTTGTACCAAAGTATTCTTTTGCTAGCATTCTTTCTCAGCTGTTCAGAAGCTCATTTTTTTCCCCCAGCTAACAGTGATTGCTTATAACAGAGAAATAAAATGAGACTGTCCATGATTTTCAGGATTTGTGCCTGTACTGTGTGAGATTTTCTAACACAGGTAAGATTTTTTTTTCAAAAATTGATATGCGTCAGCTTAACACTAGAGTGTTTGGAGTAGAGAGCTGCTAAAGAGGCTTGAAATGAGCTTCCATAAGAACAGAGTTTGATTGAAAAGGTGCAGAATAATGAAATCCACCTAAGCAATGAATTATGGGTCACACTGTATTATCAAGAGAATAGAATTAGTACAGCTCAGAAGAAAAGTGAGTGCACAGTGTGACAATAGCCCAGGGCATGTCTAAAAGGAACCAGTGAAATGAGATTATTTGCAATACACAGTGCAGACACAATAAACACTAATGGGCTTAAAACAGACTAAAAGGAACAGGTGTAAATAGCAGGATGGAAAATGACTGTAAAAGTACCAGTTAGGCTCTTGCATATCTGCTGTTCATCATGCATAGCATCCATGATAAACTACCATGGCTAGATTAGCCAAGAAATTTGGCATGGATTCTACAAAGATCAGCAAGCACCATCCTGCAGGGCTATGTTCAGTCTATAATCATGTCTATGACTGCAGAGAGTAGGTGACCAGGTGGCCTCTGTCGTCACTGGAGTAAGATTATTTTGTCTGGTTTGAGCAAAACAAAGCCCGAAACAGAACAGGGTTGATTCTGCTTTCTTGGACTTTGGAGTTTAAACATGCTGTTACATGTCTGGAGGAAGGACTGAGCAATGCAAGATGTTTTCTAATTCCCACTATTGTGCTGGATCAGCCAAAGTATCACTCTTACTGTGTATGAGCCTTTGGAAATACAAAAAAGAAAAAGGAAGAAAAGTCATCACTCAAGAGTGAGAGCATTCTACAAAAACACTGTATGCTTTATTTCAGGGGACTTGCACCCTGCTATGGGTGTCTGCTGACTGTGATGGTCACATACACCTCGAAGGTCACAAGTCACTGTGATTTCAGGCTCATGTTTTCTCCATTGCATAAAGCTGCAGAAGTGCATGTTTGTGTGTACGTATCTGTGTGTGTATGAATGTACATACATTTTATACATACATAATGGTTGATGTTACTCCTTGTTGCCAGCTTGAGCATTTCTCTGCTGGTAAACTTCCAGCCTGGAGATGACAACTGCCTGAGGCACTTCTTTGTACAGTTGTTATAGGAAAAGGCAGAAAGGTTGTTCCTGTGAAGGATCCAAGGGACTTTGAAGACTGAAGCAGAAACATGGAAGAGTGAAGATGGTACATTGCTACTGCTAACCAGGAGTGTATAGAAAGGAGGAAAAAAAAAAAAAAAAAAAAAAAAAGTCCTAAGAAAGGACAGATTTGACCATAGGAACCCACTGAAAAGTGGTGGTTTTTTTTTTTTTTTTTACTATTTTTTCCCCATGTATTTTTGTTAGGCAAGTATCCCATTGAGTTCAATAGGGATTTCATACAAATAAAAGTGTACTGATGTGGCGAAAATGGCATGTTTTCTACCAGAACAACTCTGCTGACATAACAGTTATGAAAATGGGATATAAATGACCAGGGCTAGAAGTGTTACTGCAGAGCTAAAAACAAAGCAACCTAACAAAACCCGCCTTTACAGTCATTGCGTTTTAGTTTTCATTGTTGCAGAACTGATGCTCCAAGTTTCTCCCTACACTCATTTCAAGAACTTTTTGACACTACAGATATTTTAATTCCTTAAAACAGAAGTTCATGGATTTGAGGTACACCTTTTCATGGCAAACTGAAGTTTTGCTGTTGTGTTACCTTTGAACCAGGGAGGGCTGACATTTGGTGCTATTTATCTTTTAAGATTTAGCTCAGGAGTTCTCTCTTAGTAGTGTTACTTCTGGCTATGTTTGGATAAAGAATGTTTATTGTGTTTTTCATCCTATAATGAATTTTACATTTCCTAGTTTAAAAAAAAAAAAAAAAGTAACCTTCCACAGTTCTTCCTATTTATGCCTTGGCCTGACTATGGAGCAGTTGTGTGTCCTGTTTCTTTTCCAGTTAAGAGGAAATATTCAGCAAGCTGTGAGAAAGCTGAGGCGATGTTCTGTGGTGTTAGTGTAAGAACTTTGTGCTGAATATACCAGAAGTGTGTTTAGAAGTGGAGCACAACTGGAAGCTGCACAGTTTGTGCTGCTGTTCTGTTTGTGGAGCTCTTGAATTCTGAGCTGTGCCTTTCAGTGCGGTCCCTGGCTGCTCTTCAGTTTTGAGCTCTGCTTCTCTTGCTTTCTACCAAATTTATGTGAGGTCTTTGGGTGTCCTTACAATTAACTTAAAACAACTGCCAACGAGAAAACAGTCCTTCATAATTTCCTGGTTCAAGGACCATTCTGTTACAACACATGAATGAGTTGCATGCTGTGGTACAATGACTCACTCCAGGTACTACTGCCATTGAACAAGTTGCTCAATTACATTATATGACACCATATCTAGCACTTAATATTTTTTCCTTATAGCTTCCTCTGTCCCCTATTGTATTTCTGTTCTTCTCTTTTTAATGTGGAAATAGTGACATGCAAGTCTGTGCTTTGCTTCTCATTCTCTGGTGACTTTTACTTGAGAAGATCTTTAAAACTGCTGATGTCACTGCAGGTTCCATATGCAATGCTTTCCCTAGCCCCTAGTTTCTTTCATCTGAACTTTTTTTAGGCAATGTTTATCCTAATTTTACTGGGCTAAAACTGTTCAGTAGACATTGGTCCAAGTCAAAGAGGGAGCTCACTTATTTATTCTAGAGCTCGTAAACATGATTTAAGATAATGATTATCCAGAGCTTATTTCTGCACTCGGCACTACTGAATTATTCTATCCTTCCAGCCAAAAGCTTTCAAGACGGAGCAGACGAGTAGAGTATAATTTATACGTTGTGCTGAGGTAAAATCAGATGTTTCTGTCAATTCTTGCTTCCAAGATTTTACAAGGTCTGTAAATTAAGTGCTATAGATAGTGTTGTTGCCTGCCTGCTTTTGACAAGGAAGTCAGAGTTGATGGACATTGATTTGCTACTGGGAACCAAAACCATTAATTGAAGCTGTGGTGACTAATCCATTGCTGTGCTCTGCTTCGTGGATCCTGACTCAACAGTTGTTTCTACAATCAAAAATTCATTCATGCAAATGCACCTATTGTGATCAAAGTAATCAATTTTTTCTAGTTTGTAGTTAGCAGACGCAGGATTATAGAAACCTATCCACATATTGCTGAATTACCAAAATGAGCTGACTGCTCCCAGGAGGGGTGCATGCATGCACACACGTGCTGGGGAGACGGTACACCAAAGCAAATGGGAGCAGAAAGTATTATTAATGCTGCCGCTATAATGATGGCATGTAAACAGACACGTTAGGTAGATCTTCAGAATGATCGTGTTTGGTTGTGGTGGTATTTTATTTTGCATTTTTTCGTGTTTATTTTTTTTTGTTTATTTATTTTGTACTTACGAACTTGGGCTCTAGAAACTTGGACTCTTTGTCAGGCTTTTTCCATCTCCTTGTGATGGAGGGGAAGAGAGTGTTTACTCAGAAAAGGCTTTGAGGAGAGGCTTTTAATCTAATTCATATGAAGTACAGGGGAACTTTACTAATGGAAGCCTCTTGAATACACGTAGTTCTGTGAGCTGATATTTGGCAAATGACCTGAGTGTCCCAATAATAAATTCCTTTATCACTAACTGATGGTACTTGCATTGATGAAAATCATACCTGTCTGTTGGGTTCACACTGTCCTAACGGGCAATAGCAAATAGCCCTCGTTCCTGGAGGTAAATAAATGTGCAGCTTCAACGCTGCGTAGCAGGCAGTTCATGAAGTCCTTTATGTACTGTTGCTGCTTTTTCTTAGTCCCTAACTACTGATGTATTACCTTTTTTTTCATTTGGGATGTAGATTTTTAAGACTTTCGGGTTAGTTTCTTTGTTTTAAGTCAGTGTGAAAAGAAAATTCAAAGGAGAAATATTAAGAGGATGTTGCTGTTTGGGGAGGAGGAGGTGAGCCTTAATTTCTAGGAACAACTGTGTAGAGGTAAAATATACTTATTACTGTGTTCAGTGGAAACAGTATCTTCTGATTTTACCTGGCATGGGATAGTTGACTTCATTTTGGAGCTCATCCTTCATAAAGGAAAAATGTTTGGATTAGCTCTTTCATGGCCTTTGTGATAAAATATATTTATCTGTTTTGCCTGCTGTGGCCAAGGTAAGATGCCCAGAGAGCCCTGACACTTGGACTGCAGTTCTGTGGGTTGTGGGATATTTTAATGATATGTGGTCCTGTAAACGTTTTGAATGTTTTCTGGATGTTTTTTCTGTTTTTATGACAGTGAACATGAGTGAGTGCCACGTAGGTCAATGCAGGCAAGGTCTGAGCAGTCAGCCCGCGGCCATGCTTGAGGTGCTGAACTGATAGGGTTTTGAAGTCGTCACAGTGAGAATATTTATTCTTGGCCTCTTTTCACTCAGCTTGTTGACTTGCAGATAGTCCATAGGTTTTGTGAAAATCCCAGTTAAGGCGCTTGTGCGGTTTAAAGCTTCATTAAATTTAGGTGACAGTGTTTTGGTTATTGACGGATGGAAGTTGGAGGAGAGAAGGTCTAGTCCATAGGAGAACTCTGTGGTAAATATGTACCCTAAAATTTCATCATTACTAAAATTTCTCACAATTTCTCCTCATTAAGGGGCAGTAAGGTTTTCTTGATTCTGACGTTTTATCAAACTAGGTTGTTGTAGACAACTGGGCTTAGAAAAGTGCCATAACATACCTAGGCTGGCATAAGTGTCCTATTTATAATATAGGCTATCTTGCTAGTGGGGCAGGATCTCAGGTCAATTTTTAAGCTTCATAATAATTAATACAGATAAAACAAACTTGCATGTCTTTGGTTAAGAACAACTGTGTTAAATACTAAGATGACAACAGCTGGTTCTTAATTTCTCAGCATTCCCTTCAGAAGAAATCTCTAATCCTTTTGTACTGTTCGTTAGCAGAGCAATATTACTTTACTGAACTGAAACCACAATTCTCCTTTAATAGTCTTCACTATAAAGTGTGCATAATTGCTCATCATTGCTCGTGTATACGTGTGTGCATACTAGCTAAAAGAGAGGAAAAGATATCTTCTGTATGAAAAAGTCACTGAACCATGTTAAACAATTGTGGGAATAACTCTCATTTTCATGACTTTTGCACATGTAACTCTGAACCATGAAGCTCTGTTCAGAGAGATTTGTCTGCTTTAATACACCAGCGCTGTAGCCTCATGAAGGTCAATTGCAGGGGATTTTTGTCTTTTCTTTAGCTGCCTTGGAGGGGGCTGCTTTGCTTTCCCTTTGGCTTTGTCAACTTACAGCATTTCACTGGTTTAATATTAGCATCAGGAATGTCGTATCTGGTGGGTTTTTTGTTTTCTGAATGACATTGATAATGTTTACTTTGAAATCTTGGATGTTACTTGGAGTAACAGAAGTGTTGCTTTATTCAGATAGTTCTGGGATTCCAAAGATTTAAGAAAAAAACAGACAATATATTACATAGATGCTGAAAATAAAACCAGGAAAATAATCTTCATAGCTCTTCAGCATTCATACCAATTCCATCAATATTGGTGTCTTTCCAGTTTTGTGGTATTCCAGAGAAGGTTTCTAGTGTCAGGAAACAGTGTTTCATTAACAGTAAAGGGTCCTATCAGGAGACTGTGAAGATGCAAGGGAATTATTGATTTATATATTTCTATAATTATTTGCTTTAGAATGACTGTTAATGCAACATTTGCCATGTCATAACAAAAGAAATCCTGACAATTGCATGTCTGAGCCTTGCTGATGGTGAGGATTTTAACCTCCTTTCTTTTTAAAATGGGTTGTGTAAAGTTGGGCTTTGTAGTCCTAGTTCTGTGCATGAAGGAAGGTTCTTTCAGACTCTGAAGAAGCACCAGGAACATCTTATTTTATGAGAGTCTGCATCCTGCACCCCAGAAAGCTGCATGCTTCCCCCACATGCCTCCGTCTCCACCATCAAGGCTGGCAGCTGGCCCAGCTGTGTGGGACCCCAGCGCTCTGCCTTGCTGCGGGGACATCTGCTCCCCAGCTCGGCTCTGCTGCCTGTTTGCAGCAGCATCAGATGTGCTCCAGGCCCAAGGACATCTTCCACCTTTCTGAGAGATAAAAGGACTAAATGAGGAGCGTTTCTCTGATGTTGTGCTGTTAGGCTGACATTCAGATCTTTATGGGAAAAGTAAAAGGGTGGTAGCTTTGTGCAGGAATTTGCTCATGCCCTGAGGTCTCCTCTTGTGCTTCACACAACTGTTCATTGTCGAAGGCATTTCATAGACTTTTCACATGTGTACATTTCATATATCTATGAGAGAATGAATTACAAATACGCTTTTGCTTGGTCAGAAGGTTAATTTGAGAGGAATATATGTAAGTATATTGTGTATTTTTAGACATATCTACATACTAAATTGTTTTCTTCTAGAATCCTTTTTAGATGAAGTATGTGGGTTAAAAGAGGGTGAATGAAGAAAGCATTAGTTAACATCTTAGGCAAGCTTCATGCTCTGATAACATGGATCATCTGCAGTTGTTTATCTTAAAGCAATACTGTCTGTTAGTAATATCTTCTGCAATTTTTTTTTTTTTTTTTTAAGGGGAAAAGTGTTTTTTTACTCCAGTAACTTAACTACGTACCCAGCCAAGTCTGCTCTCATCACTTATTCCATGAGTGTCAAACACTTGTCTGAATTTCTTGCCATGTGGTATTGATGTAATGTGAGTTGTGTAGCAACTCCGAGCTACAAGCCAAGGGGTGAGCAGGGGCTACACAGGTTCGTTGTGCAGGAGGTGTTTTCACAAGTTCCCCAGACCTACTTTTGTAAGGTGAAGTTGCTACAGGAATCAGTCTTTTTGTGTGTACACTGTGTGTATTAATTGTTTTTGGATTATTGAATTATTGAATCATTGAAATTAGAGCAATTTTTATAAAAAAACTTGTAATTCATTTATAGAATGAATTTCAAAAGGAAGTTTGGTAAATGATGTCTGACTTACTCTCTTCTTTCTTTATTTAATATTTCTACTGGGTGTGCAATAAAAGCTATTTAGTGCTTTCCAGGAACTTTAACATCTGGCCTATATCCAGCTTGTTTTTCATGGCCAGTGTTCTGGAATAGGTGGTGATTATGTATCTGTATAAGTGATTAAATACATTCTTATTACAAGTGAAGCTTGACAGGGTTTTTCCTTATGGCCCTGGACAACGAGTTCCTCATCATTGTTCTTTTAATAACTTATCTATTTCTCCTTCTCTTCCATTTTGTCTCTGCTCAGGACATTTTCTGACTCTGCCGGCCACGTTAATCTTCAGTAGTGCCTGAGGGATTTTGCTTGTCTCCTTTGGCATTGTCCTAAATTAGCTCTGTTCACAGTTGTTCAGTGTATGGCTCTGTATTTAATGGGACGTTCTCTGTTCTTCTTTTGGATAATTAGTATTCCAGGACAGTCTTTTCTGACACTGCTGATTTCAAGTCAGAACATTTGCTGGCATGATATTAGTTTTTACTTCCTTGCTACTAATACATAGAACATTCTGTCAGCAAAGCCAGTAGTTTGACTGTTCTTCCTGTACTGACAGATCGCCTCATAGATAGAAAGGAGTGTTAGATTCCATTTTCTTCAGTAAAGCTGAACAAAACAAATCCTTCAATTCCCATATCGATGCTGGGCCCCTTCCACGTTTTATCCAGGCTGGGCAGGCAACTTTAAGATAGCTCAGTGGTACTTTTTCTTATTTGGTTTGGTTTTGCTTTTTATTTTTCTGCCTTCTTAAAGAACCCTGGAACATCTCATTTGAGAGCTCCTAATAGCTACTTATCACATTTTTAAAGTAAAATTCCTCAACAGGAGCTCTCTTGGTTTCATGTCTTCATACTTGCTATGTTGTCAAACCTGCTAACTGCTATTCCTCAGCTCCTGGAAAAAAAGAAAAACTGTGTGGCTATATGTGCAAGGACATGTTTCCTCACTCACTGATCAGTTGTCTATCTATTGAGTTGTTGTCCTCTGTTTAAGGTTAAGGTACTTCACCCATAGCTTTGTTTTGCCTGATGTTTCTGTTCTCTCCTATATCACCATGGTTCAACAGTGCAACGAGCAACAAGACTCAACAATATTAAAGGGGGAAAATATTTATCTGCCTGTATGAAATCAACGTCTGTGGTATTTGCCTATGGGTAGCTGGTTTTGGAATGATGATATCCTTATCAGTTCCAATAATAATGGGAAGACTTGAAGGAAAGTTTTAGAGATCTCAAGCAACCTGCTGAGACAGCTGGTTGGAAGAACCAGCAGCTAAAAGCATTTCATCTCTTTTTCCAATGAATGGCTTCATAAAGCTACCTTAATCCACTGCTGTCGCAGTGCCCCCTACTCAGGTTGTGGGTGAGGACCCATCATTCCAGTAGATTGCACCGGTCATCTCAGTGTGAATTAAAAATGACCACATGGAATTAAGCTCCTTCCAGTGAGAAGGGAGTGAATGTTTTACAGATAGCGAGGGAGAAGCCAGGGGAGGAAAGAAAGAAAGCAGTAGAGGAGGAAGGCAGGTAGAGTCACAGGTGCAGTGTATCCTTACTGCACAGGGCTTGTTGAGAGATCTCTTCAGCCTTTATAATTCTTTAACTCTGTGCAAAGCTGAACTTCGTGTGTTGGTTTCCAATTTGGACATTACCATGCTTCGCACTATGTGGATTTTTCCAATTTCTGATGTGTTCTGCTTCTTACTACTGTTCTGTGATGATTATTGTCCTGCTGAATCGTTGGTTTCCCTTTATTCCTCACACCAGGCTCTATGATTCCATGGGGTTTTTAATTTTTTATTTTTCTCCCCCTAATAAGACAGAATTAGGTTTCAAAAAGTAAGAACTGGTTTATTCCTATGAAATGCTAATCAACACTGAGCCCAACAACAATGTGTATACATATATATATATACACGCACACAAGCAGTAAATACTAAAGCTGTGGTTATAAGGTAGTATGTTTTGTGTTATTTCACTTAAATCGAGATGCACATTCTGATAACACTGAGTATTGAGCAATAAGTTGCTTTAATTTCCAGACTGTAACACCCTTTGGCAAGGTGGCTGGTTCTTGTGTACTTACTGCTTTTTTTTTTTTTTCCTGTAGTGAATGAGAGCTGGAAATACCAACTGTGTAATCTATCAGAA
Organism: Alectura lathami; assembly: GCA_013399715.1. NCBI lineage: Eukaryota > Metazoa > Chordata > Aves > Galliformes > Megapodiidae > Alectura > Alectura lathami. The sequence goes on from VXAV01005166.1 coordinate 174,703, forward strand.
AAGAATTCCCTGTAATCTGTATGAAGTAGTTCTCTGACTGCAGAGCAGCTAGGATGCAAGTGGCTTTCTGAAACAGCTAGAAATGCGAGGAATCTAACCTCATAGGGGGGGAAAAAAAAAAGAAGGATTTAACCTCACAGCTCTGTGTAGGACTTAGATGTGATATTTCAGAACATAAATGGTAAAATCAGTAAACCATTGATTTCATAACTAGGACTCATCATGGAAATTATGAGGAACAGCCTCTTGTGTGTATGGTACTTAGGTACCATAATCATGAGTTAAAGCTTCTAGCAGAAAACTGTCCAACTGGTCGGAATAATCCACAGTGGGACGGGGCAGAAGTCTTTAAGCTTCAAGAGATGTTGAAAGAGATATTAAACGAAATTCAATTACCTAAAGCTTTCATGTGTCACAGAGGATTTAGGGACATATTACATCTAAGATACAAGCATTACACTGCATGTGATCTGCTGCCTTAAACACCACCTTTTGCATTCCAGCCTCTTTGCAGCGTCCAAGAGAAGCAAGTGGGGTATTGTCCCTACACATTGCTTTCTGGAACAATGTTGACAGTAAGGACCTTTAAGCTTATTCTGTTACCATGTTTTTTGAGCTAGATGGATCTGCCTAATCATGCAAATTCTTTTACTTCTTTACCCTAATACCCTTTTAAACATTCCTCCTACTGAGACCTCCTAATAGAATTTTTCCTTCTAATGGAATTCATTCAGACTCAAACACTGTCTAAGCTTACTTTCAGAGTGGTATGTTGTAGAGCTGAAGACTTTTCCCTTATTTCACACTTGTGCTGAAGCACAGTGAGCTGCAGAATAGTCAGGCTTGCTGTAGGTAGGTAAGGTTCGTTGGCGCTCTGTTTTGTTATTTGGTATGCTTTGTGGCCATCAGGAGTTCTGCACATAGATCGTTACAAACTAGGAGCAAAATGAAACATCTTTGCTTTCAGTTGTTTAGAAACTTACTACACCTTAATTTTTCAAAGTGAAAACATCCATATGTATGCATCAGGATAATATCTTGCTTGTTATGGAAAGATGCAGAAAAGGTGGTATGATAGTTCTGAAGCTTACAGGAATATATTTTTTTTTCCTATATTAAAAGGAGCTGTTTCTGAAAAAATGTGGTACATATTTACTTTGAAGCAGATGCCTGAATTTGGTAGCAAGGTCTCAGTTGTGTTGGATACCCGTATTTAATTGAAAACCACTTCAGTCTGACCAAGTTGCAAGCCACTGAAAGGTATTCATTTGCTGTCAGAGAGTGGTTAGGTGGGACAGTAGTGCAAAAATGTGTTGTGGAGGAATGGCAGAAGCTGTTAAATGGGTTCAGGCTATGTCACGATTTCGCTTGAGATGTCAGACAAAAACGGAAAGTGCAAGCAGAGGAGGCAGGGCCAGACTGATAAGTTCCAAAATAGTTTACAGTCATCCAGGAATAAAGTTGGAAAACCCAGCATATACAACATAAAAATACTTTGAATAAAAGAGGGTGTTGCTTCAACTTTTTTTTTTATACTGTTGTCTTTTGTTGGCAATACAAAAGAAGAAAGGTGTTAACACTGTTCAGTACAGTAGGGAAGTTTAGTAGGTCTGTGGTTTTAGCGCTTCTTGGCAGCGGTTCATGCTAACAGTTGTGATCATACAGCTGTCATACCAGTAGTAACGTAAAGCAGAGGCCACAGTATGTAATTGAGAAAGAGGTGGTGAAAGAGCATGAGGTTTCAACCTAGTGGAATTAAAGCTCACTAGTAAGGGTGGTGTTGTTGGCAGTTATTTTTGGGATCTTGTGATGGTTGTGTAATGCATGAGAAAAATGTGAGATAGGGGAAAAGGAGGAGCTGGGAATTTATAGACCCATCCTGCTCTAATTGTGGGAAAAATGTGAATTGTTCTGGAAGTTAAGAATTCATGTGTATCTGCAAGTAAGAAAAGGGACTAACTCCTAGGCAAACTGTCCAATGAAACTAATTTTTTTTTTAGAGCACAGAAACAGGTTTTATGCAAGTCATGCATTTTGCATCCAGTTACACTTTTGATGATAGTTCTTGGTATTTCAGGTCACATTCTTGAGACAAAGAGAAGTGGTCTAGATGAATATATTGTAGGATGCAAATCTGTTTGGAAAATTGCTATGAGAGGAGCTGCTATGATGCGTGGCTATCTGAATACTTTGTTGAATTAAATCAAGTTATTTCCTGGATCCTGTCAGTGCTCTGTGAAGTTCTGTTGGCTTCAGTAGGACTTCAGTGAGAACAAACAGCTTCTTAATGCACCCATGAGTACTGGTATATCTGATGCTACTTCAAACTCCATTGTCTCATTCACAGAGTAAGAGAACATCTTTAGAAACCAAAATCTAATTAATCTAAGTGTATTGGATGCCTGTTAAAATTCACCTGTCCTAGAATGTCAATTTATCATGATTATGACTGAACAACCAAACTGAGAAAGGTGCTGCTTTTTCATTTGATGCAAAGTGATGATTTATTACCTTATTTTCTAGTAATGGTTAAATCTAATGGACATTTCTGCATGACAAATCATTCATTTTTCAGAATAAAATTAGACATGTTGTTCTTCCATGTAGAACACCTCACAGCTATTCATGGAGTACAGAAATCTTGTGTCATTAAATAATTGCACCGCATTGGCTGCACATGTCAATTTAAATGACACGTGCATATTAATGCCTTAATATTATATGGGCTCCTGTTATTAAAATATTTACGTTACTTTACGTTGACTTGATCAGTTTACAAACCACGTTTTCCTTCATCCTTCTAAATTCTTTTTCACGGGTCTGAAAAATACGATGATGAATAATCCTACTCCATTCATTGTATGTACATAATAGGAGTAGCATAAATGTTAACAAGGTACAATTACTCCATAGGGAAAAAGCATTAGGGTATGTACTCAAGGGAAGGTACTACATTCTCTTTATGTTACATGTTCCGTCTTTAAATAGTTGATTCTAGAATTAGTAACAGTACTCCCCAGCTGAGGAAACTCATGGTTCAGTCTATTAGCTGAGCCTGGTATTTAAGTTTTGTTTCCAGGAGTGCTGTGGAGTGAAGACTTGCAAGGCATACAAATGGTTTGACATCTGTAATGAATGTATTTATAAAAAAAAAAAAAAAAAAAAATTTCTAATGGCTTGTTTCAAGGCAGCTCTAAACAGAGATCCTCCTGAGTAATCTCTCAGTACAGTCAGCTGCCAGGTTAGGGTGTTGATGCTGCTCCTCTAATATAGGAACAGAAGCTCTGTGGATTTCCTGAAGGAGAATCAGTTCCTCAAATACTGTGACTCTAATAGAAAAAAATGATGTAAATTCTTTCATAGATTTCTGTGGAAGCCTGGCTGCTTTGTTATTCTAATGTTGTAGTAGCATATGTTTTAATCTATTTCTAGGCTCTTTTAGTCATCAGGAAGACTTCAGACAGACAGTGTTCTAATTAAACTATTTGCTATAAACTGAGACAATTACCCCTTTGGTTGTGGGATTGGGCATTTGTGTTATAACTGGGATTTACTGAAGACCTCATGCTTCAAATGTTCGTACTCTGGCCCATTTTGTTGTCATGCATAAAATGATGATATAAAATGTTGACTACATGGTCACATTATGAGAAGGCCAGCCTCAGGGCCTGTCTTACTGAGTGCAGGACTACAGAAGGGTTCTTACAGCGAAGTGCAGGGCAAAGAAGGCTAATCCTCTGAAAAGCAGGTCTGGCGTGTAGGGTCTCCTTTCATGGACTTGGACAGTGCACAGTATGGGAATCAGAGCAAGCTGTGGCTGAGGTGAGGGGCAGATTTAGTAATGATCTGTCTGGTTTTGCTGGCAAGAGCAAGTGTCCTGGTAAAGATAATGCTGGTGTAAGTGATACGGGAGTTGGACTAAGAGAAAGAGAGGACAAAGGGAAAACCTCAGAAAGGAGATGGGAAATGTAGATTTTGGTCTCAACTTTCGCAAACGGTACGGTAAAAGAAATCTATCTGACTGAGGTTACTGCTGTGAGAGTTTTTCAGCAGCTCTGGACACTCTGCAATCTGACTTTCTGGTAAACATTATATAGCCTGGCACTGATACTAGGATTGCTGAGCTCTGGGATGAGCTATTGTGTTCTAAAGTAATTTTAAAATTACTTCCAGGTTAAAAAAATATATATATACAAAAAAATTGCTGTTGTTTAGTTGTTCTTAATGTTTGTTTTCTAATTGAACAGTTTCCGAGAAGTATCTTGTTGCCTTGAGCAGAGATTTTACCTGTGACATCTTATTGAACTTGCAGGCAAGATGTGGAAAGCACAGTATTAATAAAGGGAAGAATCCATACCTTGTGACAGATCACTGAGCAAACATGGTGCTAGAAGAGATTTGAAAGCCTCTACGCAATCTCTATGGCAACAATCAAGTATATGTACTTATTTTATGGTTTTGGGTCCTTGGATCAGTGGTTAAAGGATTAATTTTGCTTTTCATCTTACACTCCATGGCCACTTCTCTTATCACATATGTGTATAAGTTTTCTGTAATGGTCCTTTGTCACAGTGATGGAAGTGTACACACTAGTACAGACAGGTCTGTATTTACATTTGAGAAGATATTTTTCCTTTTTAGCTGAAGATAAGCTCTATTTGTGTCCACAATATTTACATATGTACATAACTGTATTTGGGATGATGTTTCAGCATTTGCTACGTTTCCACCCTTGAGTCAGTTTTAGCTGTTATTCAGAATAAATTGTAAGTAGCAAATGATGTCACACTGGGTAAAGCTAGGAAACTTTGAAAGTGATGGTGTTCTGATATGGAACAAAGTATCCAAGACAAGACTGGAGAACTTTTCTGACTATTGAAACCTATGTGCCTACCTTTTTAAGGAATCTTCTTGGATTTGTGTCAGAGAGCTACATGGAATCCTCTTTAAAGGAAGTATGCTGACCAAAACTGGGCAAAATGCATTTTACACAAGTTCAGTGTGAGAGACTGTGCTCACATGCTGACATTTTATTTCCAGACTGTAGAGATGAATGCCACTTGGATTCTCTTGTGGGACGAGCATTTCATAGTTTCCTGTGGAAGTTCTATAACTATTACATTCATTGTGAACTCAGAAGGAAGCTGTATGTTTGTTACAGAAACTGGAATGTACATGGTAAAGCATTGGGATTTTGTTTTGAGGATCAGTTCCATAAACGAGGTTAAAATTATGTATATATCTTGAAGGATTTCACCAATCAATTATCGCCTCTGAACAAACTCCCTGTTTTTAACATCACTATTCATCAAAGCATCTAAAACTTTTCAGGGCAAGAGAAGCTCTCTTGCTTGTCTGTAAAATGCTGGTTTGGGTGAACAGCACTGAGAAGTGATAGCCTGCCCATTTCCTGCCCACTTTTGCTGGAGTAACAAAGGATGTGGAGTTCCAGATGGATTCTGGAGTACAACCT
>VXAV01005166.1:192355-241818 GCA_013399715.1 Alectura lathami
CTTCCAACCCAAGCCATTCTACTATTCTATGGAAGCAGTTGTCTCAACTTAGCGTAGCTTAGCTTTTAGAATACCTGCGTATTTTTATGTAACTTGGAATGAATCTAACCCAAAGTTTAGGGTTGCTTAAAAGATAAAAACAGTCTAGCAGCAATGTTTTGATCATGCTGTAGCAAAATATCCTCTACTAAGTTAGTGTCAGCTTGACCATGCTGAAATCTAGGTTTGATCTTTACCTGTAAAGATCATTCCCTTCTTTAGAGTTTCAGCTTCTTTATAGTTTATAAACTATACACTTTCTTTACAGCACTTTCTTCTCAGTGCTGTTAATGAGGTTTAACCCCAGTCTCAGTTCTGTAGTGGAAGTCAGCCTCTGGGAGTGGTAAGATGTGGGGATTTAATTCAATCCCAACTCTACTCAAACTGTTGAGCCTGTCTAGAACTGTGTGACTGCAACAGGAGAACCATGCAGTAAGGCAGGCAACAAAGGAATGTCACAGAAATATGAATAATAAATAAACCGAAGATGTTCCAAAGTTACAGTAATGTTTTACAGCTGTAATTTGTTCTTCCATGTTATAGAGGTCAGAAAGCCATACAGTTATATTAAATGAAATGAGTTTTGTCCTTTGGAAGGACTAGTAGGAGGAAATTCTTCAATTATTAAAATGAGCTTAGAGGATTTAGTTCAAGATTTATTTAGTAATTAAATATGGCAACTTGGATTTAGATTTCAAATCTCAGCTTCAGAGGGTTTTGATAACATAATAAAAATTTCAGGAATTTGTAGCTAAAGATGTTGTTTTTTCCATCCATACAATTATTCACAACAGTACTCCTCTTCTTTAGGGTGCTGTTTGTTCATACTACAGCGTCTGAATTGTCTCTAAATAGTCTCTAAATTCCAGTGTGTTTCTTTTGTACAGGTACACCAAGAATGTATGCGTGTTTGTATATATATATATATATATATATACACACATGCATATACAAAACATAAAAATGTATTTTTTTAATGTGTATATATATATGTACACCAAGAAACTCTTTGCATTTGCCCATCCCCAGCAGAGATATTACTTTAATTTGTGTTTCACTGTTTATACAGCCCAATTGTTTGTGTTGTAACTTCAGTATCAGTTTCTACTAAGTTCAGTTAAAACACTTCCTGTTCAGTGCCAGTGAAAAGCTCCAGTTGGTACCTGAAAATGTGTCCTCAGCTTGTATCTTGAAGGAAGTTGGAGGATGGTGGGAAAAGGAGGAGCACCGAGTGGGTGTCGTACAGGAAGACTGGTTAGCAGTGCCATGAGGGAATGGGCGGAAGGAAATTTCATAGTTTTGGAGAGAAGGGGAAGATGGATTTTCTAGCAGTTCTAAATTCTGGATGGGAAACTTTAGATCAAAAGATTCCTAAAATTGTAGCACCCTGTTTTGATGTTTTAACTTCCTATGAAATAATTAATGAATGTCTATGCATGTGGGAAATGCAGCTGGAAGTGGAACATGCAGACCCTGGGCATGCAAGGGCACACAGGCAAGTGTGGGAGGTTTCACAGGGCAGCGGCCACATCAAGAGATAACAGGAATGCACCAGTGGGCTTGGGATGTGGCCTCTGACCAACTTAACAAAAATGTAATTAAGCTATGTCTGAGGAAATGGTGGGTAAAGGGAGGAAGGGATCTTTCCATGTGTGCAGATGTTTGGCACCATGATGGTTAGATGTTTTTGCTTGCAGTATGTCAATCCTTATGTGAGGAGGGGAATTAGTGTGGCTGATCCACCATAAATTAAACAGTATGGGTTATCCAGTGAGGAGGTTGTTTTCTGAGGGCTCTTGGGGAAAGCATTCCTGTCTGTCTGTTTCCAAGGCCTCTGTTGTTACCTGGAAGTCTCCCAAGGGACTGATTTTTATTGTAACTTAGCTCAGGAAAGGGAGAGGAGCTGGGCAGCTGTTTGTGTCTTACTGCCAGCTTTTGTGGCCGCATCTTCTCTTAAAAGGTATGGCAATGTTGCACCAGCTTTTTTGGGAAAAATAAAATATCTGAAAGCTCTTGACTTCTGCCTAGAGGTTTCATTTCTTTATATGTAGGTGTGTTTTTTCCTTGTATGATAGAACTGATGAAACCATGTCAAACTATCAAATTAGCATCTGAGAATGGGAGTGGTAACTGGTGCAGGCACCCTCCTTGTAGGCTGACTCTCTGGGCTGGCCCTGCCAGCAGGGACTCCAGCTGGAAGTTGACGCTTTCATTCCTGTGCCTGTTTCCTGCTTCTGAATGAGAGATGTGTGGGAAGAGGTGACAGGTTAACTCACCGCTGAGATCTTTGCAAAGAGTTGCCATAGACCTCTGGAGAAATATTTTATTGAAAAGAATTAAATCTAAAACAGCTCTAAGGATATAAGTGGTGGTGTCGTTGCTAAATTAGGTTTATTCATTTAATGTTCAGTGTTTACAACAATGACTTAAAATAGCTGTGATCATTTAGAACCCTGAGATTTGAGTCTCTTTAAATGTTCATCTGTCAAATGGGTGCACTGTCCTGAGACTATTTGCCAAAGCAGTGTACTGGAATCCTTTATTTGCAGTGACTAGAAGTGTGAATGCTCAATATATTCACTGTAATAGCATGCTTACAAAATAAGCCTAAACTTGGACACTGCACTTGCCCCCTTTGCAAGTGCAGGTTTAAAAACTGAATGTTTTTGGTTTTATCTGTCCTTTATTGGAATACCATCAAGTATTGAGTTGCTTAGGGTTTAATGAGTGCTAGCAGCATACACAAATAACTTCATGACAGATTCATCATCTTCCATTTGAGCCATCATCACGGGGTTTGTGTGTAAATGGATGCAGAGGAGACAAGTGAAGCCATTTAATGTCAGTCATTCTAGTTATTACCTAAGCCATAAAAGGACAAGAAAGCTTGTTTCAAGGAATAGAAAGCCATGCAGCAATAACCCAGTCTGTAGTGAGATTAAAAGCAATGGTTGGTCAGCTGAGTGCTGCTGTACCCTGCTGGCATGCTGCTCTATGGCGTTCTCAGCGTATGGCAACAGCAGCATCGATGGCTGCTCAATGTGCTTTTGTTTATTGTAGCTCAAAAAACTTATACAGATTCTTCAGCCATTACACACTGTGACAAAAATTTTGCTTCTGAAATTCTTGTGACATGCTAATGAAGCAGAGGACCAGTGCAGGTAGATTGAAATACACAAAGAGCTTTAATGCAGAGAAGAGAAAGTGGATTCAAAGCCATTTTAGAGTTCCTGCATATACTGATACATCTCTAAATGCGGCTGCTGTGCAGGTGAGGCAATACAGGCTGAAGCTGTTTTTAAGTAATAAGCACGTATTCTTTTCCGATGCTGCAAAGAACACAATAGGAAGAAATGCCATAGCCTGAGACCTTCCAGAGAAACAGCAACCTCCCTGGTACCTTGGGCAGCGATTCTTGAAACAGATGTGGAAACCTTTTCAATTGCACTCAGTCAATTTTAGGCCTAAATACTGAGTTAGAGTGAAACTGTTTCTTGCAAATACCTAGCTCTAGAGGAAATGATAAGGCTATGTGTCTATTCATGCTAGTTTTACAAGGCTTTAACTTTGTTGACTTGATTAATGTTCAGTGGGGCCATACAGGGTCTCTGGACCCAACTGCTGCTTCATACGAGCTGGAGTTAAACTGCTGTCGTAGTTCAGATATAACCCTGTGTGCTTCATGGATGGTGTCCTTCTGTCTCCCCTGTGGTTTTGTGCTTTGGACTGGAAATTCTAATTGTCTGTCAGTTTCTCTCAGGATGAAAAAAAAAAAAGATCACTGCTTGGCCTCACTCTTTAAATTGCACTGCAGTAGTACTGTAAATACGTACGGGAATTCCTTAGGTGTCAACCCAATCTTTTGTATGCCTGGGTATCCTTGTTCCTCTTAAGTACTGTGAAAGGGAGAACTCCCAAATCTGAGTGAAAACATTACTGTGTTTGAAATGGTGAAAGTCTGCCAGTGTCTTTAGAATCAGCTTTTATAGCCTCAGCTTACTCCTTCTGAACTTGCACAATGGAATTCTCTTTTTGCGAGGGTGTAGTTTTGTGCTGATTTGTTCCATTTTTCCTTTACGAATATTGTGGTTTTTGCATACTTAAAACAGGCAGTAAATTGACAATGCCTCATACACTGAAATGCAGGAAAGAGCCTGAGGGCTAGAGAGGCTAATTGATTAACAGGTGAGACTTCCTTACTTGTAAAAGGCACAGACAGCAGTAGAAGCTGATGTTTACATCAGCAACAGCAATGCTGATTTACTTTGTTGCATGCTAGCTTCTATGCTTGTCGATCTGTGTCTGTGCTATGGAATCATGTAAGTATTCATCAAATTGCTTTCTGTCAGTTTGATCTGTTACTTTTTGACCTGAGCTGTGTGGTTGGAATTGTAGTGCTTGAAACGCAGTCTCCAAGACTGCAGGCTCAATAATAGTCATTTTCTGAAGTACATTTGAAAACTATTGTTCATACAACTTAATTGTTTTAAGCTTGTGTAATTCAAAGCTATGGCTTGCATTGGTGAAAGCCCAACATGTTTTTTCATTTTTTTTAATATCATTATTATTTTGTTGATTACCTTTAAACATGGAAACAAACCCAATTCTAACCTATTCTTTTTGAAGTGTTGTTGTGTGTGATGGAAATGTATGCCAGATTTTGAATGTATATGTATCATAAACTAAGGATTTGAGGCAGCATTTGTTCAATTCTGCCTGCTCTATCAGGAGAAAAGTGACTAAATTAAAACATCCAAGAAAAAAAAAAAGGGATAAGGGATAATGCCAGAAAAAATGCTTAATTTTTGCAGCCCATTATCATTGTCTTTAAATTGACACCATCAAATGTCATCTTAGCAATGTTAATGTGTTTTGGGGGGCAGAGAGATGTATAACAATTCTTTTGTCCCAGACTTTTTTGGGACAAAAATTGGAGAAGGGACACACAATGTATCTGTGTGGGGAGGAGAGTGGAGAAACTCATAAAGCAATTATTTTGTCCCAAAGTTATTTCAGACCACTAGGAAGCAGCAATTGGTCACATGAGCTTAGAGATATGGGGGGGAAAAAAAAAAAAAAGCTTTCTGTAATAGGTAGCTTATGTGTATTGATTAATATGAAGATATTAATATGCATTGAGTAGTTATTCTGTTTACTATCTCTCCCAAGTGAACACGATTTGCCTGTTCGATAATTCACTAACCCGATGACGCAGGTGGATAGGAAATGTATGAGGTTCCTTTAGACCATTTATCATCAGGAGAGAAAAGAATAAGCGTTCAGTGAATAAATAGCAACAAATGCTTGACAGCATCCAGACAGATGCTGTTGTGCCTCTGGTCTTCTCCAGATGCGAGGAAATACTGTAAGCGAGCATTCTTGTTTGTAATTACTCATGTAAGTACAAATTAGATACAATAACTATCTGCTGTAAAACCTGCTATATTTAGTTCCAAAAACGGAACAAATGATTCAGAAAGCAAAGTTCTGAGCTGGAATAAAGGCAATTTTTTAAAAACTTTTTGGATCAGATTTTGATTTTGCTTACTTGAGTAAACGCAAGGCCAGTGAAGTTGATGGAGTTAATTTGAGGCTGACTAATACTAGGAATTAGTCATGCAGATGCAGCTGAGAACATATTGTTTTATTCTTGATTTTAAGCTAGTCATTGTGGAACAAAAGTAGGGAATAAGGAATATATTTCTGCATCATGTCAGCATACATGCAGAATGTGTGTAGAGATTATTATTTTGTCTCTTTGGGTTGTCTGTCTCCATGTTCTTCTACATTGTTTCTTGGATAGCCTCCTTGCTAACAGCGCTGCGTGGGAGCCAGGCACCTGCATGGGACTGCCTGATTGCTCAGTCCTCTTTAGGAAGAGAGAGAGATCTCCATTCTCAGCTCAGCTTCTTACTTCCTAATGCACTGTCGTAACGCCTTCCCTTATCTGAGAGATATCTGCACCAGTGTCAGTAGCATTGTTTTTATCAGACTTGGGATCCAGACATCACATCCGTGCTTTCTGAGAAGCTGTTATTCTGCTGACGTAGAAGTACCAGTCAGGGCTGTGTGAGGCACAGAGCGTGTACCCTGCTCAGGGAGTCCAGACAGTTGTGGTTGGAGCAGGCTTGGCTTTGGACAGGAGGCGAGAGCTGCCTCTTGTTGGCATTGGACAGGGCTTTTGATTTATTTATGTATTTATTTATTTTGCTTCCTTGCATAATATCAAAGGTTTCCACAATCTCTTTGTGGACTTAATGTAGGGGCTAGAAAATCAACACATGGTTTTTACACTGCTGTCCTTTGCCACTGTGATGTATGCAAAGGAAAAAAAAAAGCCTTAAATGCTTAAAGTTTTCTCCTCACTCTGGTAACAGCAGGGAAAATAAGGACAGTATATAATGTTAATTTTGGATTCTTTTGTTCTTTCAGATCTTCTAATGTATTCACAGTTTCTCTTTCAAGCTCAGTGCTTATATTTCTTAAGAATTTTTTTTTTTTTCTGAATGAATTCTCAAAAAGCTCCCAGGTATTTTTGTTTGTTTGTTTTCCCTTCCTTTCCTCTGATGTGGAAAAAACAGCTTGGAGGAGTAAGCATTAACTTTTCCCACCTGTTTCAGCATACTGGCTTGGCTGTCTAAGAGAAAAAGAGAACATAGTCCTGATGTGCAGCTGGGACAGCAATTTCTTCTGAAGGTGTTGTGAAAAATAGTGGTTTTCATGAGCGATTTAACCTAGGCTAAAATGTTCTTCTCTTCACGCTTTCAGTAGAATTTATTTTCTACAGGGTGTAAGCAATGTACTTTTAGATATGAAAATGTTTGAAATTTGCAAGAGATCCATTAAGTATATGAATCTTAAGTGGAAACTAAAATAAAATTGGAAATTGCAGTGATTTGGAGGTGGTATTTGAACATTTCAATTATCTGGGACAACTGTTGGCAACTGCCTGTGTTGTGTTTATTATTATTATTGTTTCCAAGTCTTTAGAACTTGGCTTTTCACAGCACTGTGTTCACCTGTTCTTCACAGAGACTTCTGTGCTGGTAGCCACAATGTTTCCTGTCATGGGGCAGAAATCAGTGTGCCCTAGTACTTGCTTCATGGAGAAGTGAAGAGATTGCATGTCAGATTCCTTATGTATAAATTTAATAAAATATAAAAAATGGTTATACACTCTCCTGGAGAAATTTTTCCTTGCTTCTGCTGTCCATGAAATTCTTTGCTTACATCAAGGGTAGTATTTGGCTTTGGAAAACTTACTGTGCTGGAGTAATACAGGCTGTTTTCAGTTACTTGTAACATGATTTTTCTAGACCTCCTGCCTTACCAAGGTATGGCTATCTGGGATAAATTCAGAATTTTCCGTTTGGGAATTTCATGTTTGGATTATATTTTTCCCATTTACATGTTTTTGCACCTATACAGTCACATGCAAAATACCTGTCCTGTTCCAAAGACAGCAAAAATAATAGAGAATATTTTCATATTGCAAATGCACAGTGCTAACAGTAAGAGCTAGTCAGCAAGTATGATGGTTTTGTGTTCAAGGCGAGAAAGGATGATTATTCTAGATGGTACTGGCTAGACTTGAGCAGTGGTGCGTTTGATTCTTGACATTTGAATGTCAAAATATCTCAATGAAGGCCAAAACAGCACATAGCTGGGAAAGCCAGGACGCAAAATAGTGGTATGGAAATAGAAAAGCTAATCTTATAGAAGACTTGGCTAAAACCCATTTCTGCATAATAAGAGACCATGCTGAAATGCAGTGTGCAGCACTTTTCCTATCTGACAGTTAATTTCTCTCTGAGACTTGATTTTATTTGAATTACTGGTATAGATGTAAGGTTAAGTTCTTTGGTGGTAGTCGTGGTTGTTTTGTTTGTATGAGCTCTTCAGTAGCAGACAGACATTCTAAAAAGAAATGTCTAGGACTGATGCTTAAGTTACCTTAGATTTAGTTTTTGCATGCTTTCCACTTCTTCTTTTCCTCTCTTGTTGTTTGGCTTAGACAACCTTAGAAGACCAAAGAGAGAAAAAAATCCAAAAAAGTTCTCTAGAGAAGGAGATGGAGAAGTAGCACTCGAGAATGATCCCATAATGCGGAGTTCACTTTTTGTTGGCTGTTGGTTGGTTTAGGGTTTTGTTTTTTTTCCTTCCGTATGTTGTCAAACTGCACAGAAATAGATTTTCAAGGAAGTATGTTTTTGAACTTCTGAATCAGAAGTTGTGGTGTTTGTGTCGGCCTGTAAATTGCAGAAGTAATCTCTGAACTGCCTTTGGAGGTTCTGAGTGGTGTGGGTCAGAGAGGCAGACCTGACATCCACAGAGACGTATTTGTCTGCTATGGAGGGGGCAAAGCAGGCGGGGAAATTACCATTTCTATTTTGAGATTTAGCTTTGTGCAATTTCAAAAGGCAAAGTTATCAGCCCCCTGAAAACTGCTGTATATGATGGTGATACCAACAGACCTCAAACTGTAGCAGCACTGCTGGGTGATGCAGCAATAACGTGACAACGTGTCGGGCTGTCAGACTTAATGCCACTAAGCTGTATCTGGAAGGTAAAAGGCAGTGAGGAATGAACGCTGTGGCTGGCAGTAACAGGTCTCCTCAGTCCAGTCAGCTGTAAGCCCCTAGACTAACTGCAGGCAGCCTAATGGGGCCGTTCCCTGGGCTGCAGCACACGGCCTTGCTCTTCAGGGATCTAACAGCTTGTCAAAGCGAAAAACAATAAGTACAATATTGAATATAAAATAGCTAGGATACCTTGCAGCCTACTGCAGCAAGCAAAGAGCTGTTGGATTCAGGCATGCAGCACAGTTTTTCAGCCTTGGGTTTCCTGACCCCACAGAAAGCACTCTGGAGAGGCTGCTAGGCACTGATGTTCCGCTGCCCAAAGCATCAAGACAGCTGCATCCTGCTTTCAGAAGTGACCATTCAGTCATTGTGATTTGCTGCACGGAGCAGAGATGTCTTAAATACCTCATGGGAAAACAAAACCCAGAGACTAAATCTCATGCCCATCTCACTTGTCAGCTAAGGTGAGGACGTAACTTTTGTGTGATGTCAGTGGGGACCTCTGTCTGTCAGGTGCAGAGAAGCTGCCACAAACTTAGTTGATGGAGGCTGTGTAGTGTTTTAGCAGCATATAATGAATTGCTTGGCCATGTAAGCTGCAGCTTCAGCTAGAGGTGATTGTTCCAGGCAAGAATTATGTGATTCAAATATCACATCATAGAAAAAGGTAAATATTTTGCAATGACTTCACTCCTATGCATTTTTAGCAGCAGGACTTGCAAAACATCTTTAATAAAAATAGTGTTGGGCAATATTATTATTTTATGCATTTTTTCCCTCTTTTTTTCTGTATCTTATTTGAGGTAGCTCATTAACAATTTTTTTTCTTTATTTTGTTATGGACAGGATTGGCCACTGTTGATGCAGTCCAGAAAAATGTTTGTTCAGGAAAAATATTTTATATGCAAATGCAGTATTGCTTTCCTTTCCATCCCTAATACACCTATATGCATACAAATTCACACAAAAGCCCTTAAAAGGTGAACCAGGCTTTATGGTCATATGTGTGCCTTTCAGAAAAGCTCTTGCATGTCTATTCTTGCTTAAGCCATGTGCCTGACCCCTCTTGTACTTCTAAATGCAGTAAGTACAAGTAGAAAGAGCAAGGCACTTTTTTTGACAAACTGTTACCATATTTACAGTGTGGGAGAAGTTACCTTTACAAAGATGGTTTTATTTAATTTTTGTATCACATACATAAGAAAAACATACCTGCTGTATGCTGACTCATTAATCCATGTTTTCAATGCATATTCAGATCCCCAAATCCAAACAGTACTGTTTGGGAGTCCCAACAAACCACTGGAAGAAAGAGCCCAGCTTTCAGCCTGCTTCCTTTTCGGAATTCTGTCTGTCCCCTGAGGTGGTCTGAATGACTGAGATTCATTTAATACTGATCTGTATACAAACTGTGGCCAACAGGAAGCTGTGCTCATCATACGTCTTGAAGAACTTACTCTTGCCCAGGAGAGCTAATGAACCCAAAATGCGCAGTAACTGACCTACTGATGCCCTTCAGGTGCATCAAGGTTGTTCATGTTTTGCCAGCTTAGATGTTGTAGCTAGTCTTAGCCTTTGCATTTGGTTTGTTGCTCTCCATCAATGATTTTTTGATGGTGTGATGAAATACCTGTTCTTTAGCACTTGGGCACTCCATGGCTAATGTTAATGATGTTCTTAAACCTGTCTCAGTTTTATCTGTATCTGGTAGTTCTTCTTTCTGTTACATACTAGGAAAAGTTTCTTTATCCATTGTTCAGGATTGATAGTCTCTCTATTATGGGCTGGATAACTTTATGTATTCGGTAAGTGACAAACCACTCTGGTTTCAGAAATATTTTTTTATGGGTATGTTTCTGTACCGCATTGCTTGCACGTGGACTCATGGTCTTGTACTGCCTCTAATCCCTTCTTGCCTGCAGTCCGTGCTGCTCCTTCGGGCCTGCACAAAGCAGCGTTACACGCTGCGCTGTTGGATGTGCAGTGCTGCGTCACTGGTAGCCTCTGTTTGGAGTCTGAGGAGGAAGAGGAAAGGCAGTTAACCATTTAAAAGCCCAGTGGACTTAAGCAGACGTACAACACACCAAACGCGTCGTGGTGAAGTGGGATTTGGAAAGGCGTTTGTGCGCAAGGGAAAGTCAGGCCCATGCTGGCACTGGAATATGTTTGTTGAAAAACTACTGGCCTTTTTGAAAAGCCCTTGGGTAATTTCTTCTTTGCAGTCTTCTATAGAAAATAAACATTTAGCGTTTAGTGTGTCTGACTACCTATGGATTGAACAAATTCAGTATTCTATCTGCGCAGAGCATGATCCTTCTTTTTTGTGTGTTGTTGTTTTTTAAGTTGTATTTTCAAATGCTATAATATTTAAAATCTGTGTATGTACTGTTTTTTTTTCTGCACTAGAATACCGGCAGTATTCTGACAGGTGCGAATCTGATGTCGCCTTTTTTTTTTCCATTTGTTATTTTTCCCATTTAATTATGACACAGTGGAATGACAGAGAAGCTACACTAAAAGGCTCTTTCTTTTCCAGCTGCCCCAATAACCAGCACATTAGCTCTTACATATTTCTTCTAGCCCACTTAATTTTGCATTTCTAATTGAATTATAGGACTTAAAATGACAGAGGTGGCATAGCATGTAAAAATAGATCAAGCAAACAGTTTTTTGATGTGTTCAATCTGAAGAACCTGCTCTAAGAAGATTTCCCTCCAAATGTTAAAACCTGAGCTTTGCCAGAAGCCTCAAGGCTCTGTCTGGGAGTTGTGTGTAGGACACAGCTTCCACAAATCCAGCTTCTTTCTTGTAATAAACAAATCTGCATTAATAAGGACCTCCAAATGAGTGCTCAGAGATGCATGACTCCACTAATGCTTTGTGAAAATGAAGTACACTGCTCTAAATAGAATACAGGTGTTCATCCAGAGTGGTGTCAAACTCTTTTACTGAGGGATAATGGGATTCCAAATGTAAATGACAGTGGCACAGGGAACATGCTTTCCATTTTAAATACAGACAGCATGTAAAGACCCATGCCTGCAAATCAATTAAGTTGGCTATTGCAGGTGAGATTTTCCAGGGCCAAAGTCCACCAACGCAATAACTGTCCTGTCTTTGTTAATAAATATTGAATGCTTTGTATATAACCCAGGAAAGCGGTTCAGTTCACAAATGGAAATTTGCATTTGCATTGGATGTAACCAGGGTTGAACCACGACTGACCCACTGAATAGGGAAACGTGATTTTGCAGTCTGGGTTCCTCATATTAGTAAGGATCTCTTACCTCAGATGGAAGGGGAGAAGCAGGATCAGGCTCAAAGCAAGGAAAAGAAAGTGCATATAATGCATAAACATCTCATAATAAACCACACAGGTGACAGCGGTGAAAGAGGATCAGTTTGTGCTCCAGGCACAGAGAACAGTGCAAGCGTATCTCCAAAACATGCAGAAGAAAGGATAAATGTTTGCCAACAGTCCTTAATCAACACCGTGGATGGGATTGACCATTCAGTCAGAAGTTAATTTCTTGATATATGACTGTCTCTCTTCACCTTCTGGGCAAACATCTTTGGAGCAGCATGATAGATTTTTATTTTTTATTTTTATTAAGGCCACAGGCACCTAGGAAGAGGGGATTACAGTAGGATGCAATTCCATCTTGCACTTTCCCCCTGTAAAACATGAAGAATGTGAAATTTTTGAGACCTGTGCACTTTTTAAGTGCTTCTCTTCAAAATGTACCAATGTCTCCACCTCTGCAGATGCAAATTCTCTCTTGCTTTGGAGTTGGCTTGAAAATAATTTCAGAAATGACATACTTAAGTGTTCTAGATCTTCAGCTCCTACCTTTGGAGCTTGAAATGACATAAAGATGAGTAAATGGTGTTGAAAGGTCTTTTCCACTTCTTTTTACTTTCAATCTCTTTTTTTTTTTTTTTTTTTGTGTGGTTTCCAAGGAATATTACCCCATTTTATTTAATACAGAGTGTGACTTCTGTAGGGAAGAAGAATTTCTTTGCAAAAGAAATTGCACAAGTTAAAAACCAAAACCATTGACTGTTAAGAAACTGTAACGTTCAGTAGACGCGTGGTTTGGTACACCTAAGCAAAATTGCTGCTGCTAACCTATGCATTCAAAATGCTTTAGTGATCATCTATAAAGCAGTTCAGGATTTGTCTTCCTCTTTCTGCCTTTGGAGCCGAGCAAGACAGCAAATACAAGACACAAATGGTCAATGCAACAGCTTGAACAGGCCCATATTTCCTGTGGTCATTAACTACACACTGGAAAAAAATACATCACACTGATAAAGTAAACCTGAAGTTCCTTCCTTCCTGTGCTCCCCTGAGCTGCAATTTTTCCTCATTTTACATTAGCCCAAAGCTGGATGTGATTAAGAATACCTTAATGTTAATTGCACTGAATTCGTGTAAATACACACACCACTTCAAACAGCAAAACTGCTGGGTTCATTTACCACGTGTCTGCTGTGTCATTCTTGAGCTGCAACTCTCCCTCCACTGAATGTCTTCCCGTTACTGGTTCTGGTGACCTCAGCAGTCAATTTTAGCAGCATTTGTAATAAGCTTGTCTGTGATCAGTGGGACGGGGGGGTAGTAGATAATTCATTCAAATGTAAACTCTACGAGATAGTGTTCTAAGAACCTGAATTATATTCTTTATATAAATTGTTTCATTCATACACAACAGATTAGGTGCTGGTAAAATGAAGTTAAAAGTTTGTTTGTTTGTTTGTTTTAGCCAGATAAGACAGTATCTGAAGGTATAAAAAATGACAGAGTGCAAGTACAGATATTGCAGTATAATTAAAATGCAAAAGCTGTGCACACAGTTAATAAGTTGAGTTTATAGAAATAATTTTTAATTAGTATTATGGAACCTTTGGAGAATTTTTCAATGCTCTTTTTAGTATAATAAAATCGACAGATAAGTTGTTTTACTAGAAGTCAAGATCTGAAAGTTTTCACTTAATTCTCTAGAAAATGAATGAAGATAATGTGTGCATCTGCCTATCTGTCTCTGGGGTCTGGCTAGCATGGTGATGTTCTGTATCGGACGGTGGGAAGTGTGACAGTCTTAATTTACAGTCTATTTTTTTGTTTTGTTTTGTTTTTAACTTCAGGGGCTTTGTCTGCACTATGCATCTTTTGGTGGCACAGAGTACCCTGTGGCAGTATCTGTGGCTCACTTCTGGGTGTTTAGTAACAGCAACAGTAAAAACATTTTAGTGGTAGTGAAACAAAGGAACAGAAATTCCTGGGAGGGTCAAGCTCTGATAGACTCAGCTGAAGTTGCAGGGAATAAGTAGCAATGAAATATGAGTGAATACTCAGACTAAACAAATACATGCATCATTTCACTCCCTAGCTTGTTTTGTGCTGTTAGAGGGCTTGAGGAAAATGGATTAGCAAGGGGCAAGTGTTATGAATAGCTGTTATGGAAAAAACAGCACCATCTTCCAGTCCCCTCTCTCAAACAACATTCCTATTTGGTCCTTGTGCTGCTGGCATGTTTCTGTGGATGTGCACATGGCACAGTGCATCACAGCATGGGGCAGTCCCAGCATGCTGGCAGACAGCAGCCCCCACTCCTGCTGTAGAAGCAGCACTTCTGTTACAAAAATACCTATGAAATGTTTTCTCCTTAAGAGTGTTTGACTATTGCATATTTTATAGATGGTATTTATAGCTTTGCATGGGTCTGTAATAACAGTCCTAGTTTTAGAAATATTTAACATGTTGGTCAGGAAGTGAATCTCTATGAGAAAGTTCTAAGGTGAAGAGTAAAGTGCACTGCCGCAGAGCAGTCAGCGCTCTGATTCTATGCCAAGGGACAGGAAGGGAAGGCATTTGCCTCAGCCCATCACCCCCACCTGGGGCTGGAGGGCAGGCAGGCAGGGCAGGAATTCCTGATGCCGCTTTCCATGGTTCATCTGTTTTACTCAGATAGTTATTATAGGCAGACACGAAAGGAGTACATAAAGGAAATGAATTTGAGACCTGTTGTTGCAGGTGTCAAACACATGAACTTAAGCACTGTTGGGTTTCCACTTCTTCTATTACATGAGGTGAATATGGTCAGTCAGCTGAGAAGGGAAACACAAAATCATGCTGAAGGTTAATCTTCTACAGCCTAAAGAAAATCCCTGCCTGCCCCTCATCTGTGCTTTTGGAAATAAAGGAGTTGCTTGGCCAACGCCTGCTCCGTTTGCCGCTGAGCACGCCAGTGCCTCCAGGAGCACTGTTGGCAGGAACACACAGCGGTACTGGGGCCCTCATCTCAATGTGCTGAGCCAAGCTGCGGCCAGAGGGAGGAGCGGGCTGCTTAGTGGAATCGAATCCATAGATGCTTCTGCAAGCAAAGGAAACGACTTCTTGTAGTGGGTGCAAGTGCAGTATAGGAACAAGTAAAGGAGCATGGATTTCTCCATTCTTTTCAGTTTTTTTTCTACCCTTGTGTTTCCTTTGTCCTGTTTGTTTTCATCTTAGCTTGAGAAAAAGGCTACAAATCTTCTTTTAAACTTTATCTTTCATTTTGCGCCGAACTGAAGTGGCGTGCAGCAGAACCGCTGGCTCACACCAGCGGCTGGAAGGCCTGGTCTGAGCCCAGGAAATATGGAAGTGTTGGGGAAAGCTGCTGCTCCCCACAGCTGCCGTTGGCACCTTCTGCCTGGCCCTGGTTCCAGGAATGCTGCTGGGGATGAGGATGCAGGGCTGGTGCAGGCAGCGTGCTCCTGCCCTTGTTTCTCACTCTATCTTGCGACAGGCTCAGCACGGTGCTGGGGCTCCCTGTGCTGGTTCATGGCTATGGAAATGCAAAAGTAGCTCATGAATCAGTTTTTCATTTCCTTTCTCCAGTAAATAAGCCCCATGCAGGTGTTGTTGTGTTGCCAGCTGGCATTTAGTTTTGATTATTTATGTTTCAAAATGTTTTGGAGCCTGGTCTTGGTGCCATAGGTTTAAAAGTAATTAAGTTGTGCGGATGACGATAAACTGCATGTAAGCTTCTGTCACAAGTTGTCTTTTAGTTGCAGAGAAATTGGTCTAAAACTAAAATTATAGACAGCGCTTGTGTACAGAAAACTTACAATTTGTATGTAGTGATATTTGTTTAACCTAATTAGAGTAATAATCCAATCAAGAATTTCTTTGAGATGCTTCATGATATTCTGATTTGTGGAGGTTTATATGAATACTTCCGTATACCTGCTAGACAGCAACTGTTAACTCTGTAAATCAGAGCATATTATATGGATACTTTACCTTCTTAGCACAAGTTTCATCCATGGATCTTTGTGCAAGAGCCTTGATCCAGTTTCTGCTAAGCACCCTCTCCTCTTGCAGTAATGAATGTCATGCTGTAAGAGGATTTCAGCTGGACAGCTGTACCTTAATGTCTTGCAGCAGGATTTACTGTTTTATAACACTGATTCTGGATTACTGTGTTCTTGGTTGGAACGTGGCAAACATCACCCATCCTGGGACAGATGTGGGAGGAATGTTGCTTGTGGGAAGGGAGCTTGGATGTGTACAAGTGCAGAGATCTTTGTACTAGAAAGAAAACTATTTAATTAAGTTCAACCGTTTAATTGGCTATTATACTCCAACCAGTCTGTACTGCATTACTGAAATAACAAATTTCCTGCAGTGATCCAAAACAGGCTGAATCCTATTATGCAGGAGCATAACTTCAGGATCGCTGTTAATTATCCATTGCATTTGCAGCTCTTAATAGTTGTTTATAGTTCAGTTTCTGAAATTACCACTATGCAAGTGCCTTTCCAGTACACCTTGCAGAGAAAGATCATTTGGGCAAGGTGAAAACTCCTCTCTGTGATTCCCATACACAGTTTTATGAACAAAGCCATCTGTTTGCTGGAGATGTTTTTAGAAGGCCTTATGGTGATTGTTGCGGTTGCCCGAGGTACTGTTGTGGAGGAGCTCGGCCTGGGAGGCTCGGTGCGCCCATCAGGGTGGTGCTGGAGGACACGCGGGGCCCTGCAGAGTGCGGCACTCGGCTCAGGGAATCAGACGTCGTGAGGCCTCAGCGTCCCCTTGCAAGCAGGCGATCTGACAGCCCGGTGTGGAGTGGATAGGTTTGCATCATTTAATAAGAAATGAATTCCTGGCTATGAATTATTGTAACCACCATGGAGAATTATAACCCTATTAACGTTACAGAAAGCTGGTGTTCAGAAAATCTGTAGAAACAGACTCATTCACAAAATCCTTTTGGGTATTTCTTGTGTTGGCTAACATATTTCATTACTATAGAATCCTGTTGCTTGGAATTTTATTATGGTTGTTTTATTACTTTTAGCTTGGTAGAATCAGACAAGTAGGGACTGAGCTCTACAGAGTCTAGCTGCTGTTGAGAAGCTTCCTCAAAGTTTCATTGACAACTTCTTTTGTTGCATATGCGTCTCACCTTGGCTATTGTTCCATCGTTGTTACTGTCATTGGACTTCCTGGAACATCTGCTGGTTGATTTAACTCTGCATTTCAGCAAAATGGTGTCTGGCTGGAAAATTAAGCACAGGGCATATGGAAAAAAATCCCAAGAAATAAATAGTTTTCTGTTTCCACAAGAGAATTTCAACTATATACTCTATCGCATGTGTCTGGTTTCTGCTGGTTGGGGACATTTGGTTTTTGTTTTCTCACCTAGGTGCTACTCTTAGATTAGAAAAAATTTGGCACTGAAGTTGAATCAAGTTGGTCTTTTGTTCTTATTTCTTAAAGACTTCCTTCTACTTCCTTAAAATTCTTATGCATTTGTGACTGTTGCATGTCTGAAGTACTGCTGCAAATTAATTTCCTTATCTAGCTCTTTTTTTTGTTTCCTCCTGAATGCTGTCGGGGAATAAAATCAAATGTATACAATATGCACCAAATTGAATTACCTCTTTCTTTAAGGTCTAGTTAGTGTAGGCATTTGTTCTTGCTGTGCAGAAAAATAATGTTAACAGCTGCTTAATCTAGTTAGAAATGGATCTTGCTACCTATTAAAAATGACTTCTACTTATCTTTTCTAGTGGCATGATTTGTAAAATCACATTTATAAAACTGAAACAGCATAAATGTAACCTCGTTCATACGTTTTGTGTGGTTAACATAGAGAGTGAACGTTTCAAAGGTCTTTGGGCATGACAATTAAAATAGACACCTAGGAAACTATCAGCCTTTCTAGGTGCTGAAGTACTGCTAGAAATATTGCCCAAAGGGCTTATAGTGGTGCTAGATTTTTTTTTTAATTGAAATAAAGATCATTCTACTTCCTTTCAAATGGCATTTTCTATTTCTAGAAACCATTAAATGTTCAGATTGAGGACCCACCCTTTATAAATTAATGCAGCACAGAAAAGTAATTAAATTTGGTAATCTCATTAAAGCTTTTAATGGAATTGATCATTTCAGAGAGTTTTTTTTTCTGGTTATTGGGATTCCTTAACAAAGGAGTCACTGTTGGGTTATTACTGCTGATTTCCAGCTGCAGTTTGTTTTCAGCCACCACGCAAGATCGTCTTTCCAGGACACTGATTTATTTCTGTTGAGGATGGAACCAATGTGCAATTCCCAAAGCAGATGAGAAGCCTGGTTTTAGTATTCTCCTCCAGATTGTTAGCCACTAGTTCCATACTTTTTGCTAAAGCTAGTTACAAGCTTGAATCAAACATTTATTTTAAAAATACTTATTGATTAAAGTGAAAAGCTGAAAAGCAATCAATATTGACTTGACATTTTTGTGAGCATATTTAGTAGCATACTATTTGAATGAAATAAGTTGCTCAAATCTACCTGGTTTTATTCTTCAGTAAAGAGCACTTCCAAGGTTTCAGCAGTATATGGTTACTGGAAAAGAAATAAAATCCTTAGTTTCATTTGTTGTACTATTGTAATGTCGTAAACTATAGAGTTCCTATAAAATGACTTTGTAGGGCTGTACTCATTTTACAGAACTTTGCTCATTGTTTACAGTTAAAAACAATACAAGATAAAAAAGGTAAGAACAATCATGCTGAACAATTCCGTTTATTATAGCAGCAAGTTCTCCAGTTTGGATATGTATATTTTTTATCGGGTATATATGTTTGTTCTAAAACTGCTGCCTTATTTTGGTGAGAGCGATTACTTCTGTGTTGCTTTTGTAAAGTCACTGGCTGAACCTTTTGCAGCTGGAATGACTTTCCTGTCTTGAAATGGACAGGGACGGTAAGCATGAAGGAAGCAAGAAAGGGAGGATACATAACAAATCATTCCTGTCTTAATTGGAAATAAGCTGTGTGGGCATGTGGCCAACTTTCCTGTCATACCGTGCATTTATGGTTAACAAACCAATCCAAGCCAGGACTATGCAGTGAGGCTGCATTCTGTTTAGGGTCAGGACACAGGCTGCTCTGCCTCACGTGTAACTCTCACCGTCTGCCTCTGAGCGCCTGCGCTGAGATGGCCAAAGAGGCTGTGGGGCCTCCTCTGACCTAATGCTGCCTGTTACCGCCCTTGATAGGCTGAAAGCAGTGCCCTGGGCAAATTGTCCTGGTTTTATAGACTTGGTGATTTTCATGTGCGTTAGGGTATCCTTTGCTTACTCGTACTAGATGAATCAAAACATGAATTACTTTTACATCAGAATGTTTTCTGCAGATTTCATCCCTCCTACTGTTAGTTTCTCTACACCAAAACCACACACCTATTATTATTGTAAGTACATTTTGTCTACAGAAATTGGAATTTGTTGAAATAGTATTTTAAAGTATTTATTTTAAATATTTTCCATCAAATACATCCAAGTCAACTTTCTTGCGGTATGGTCTTTCAGCTTTGCTTCAAATTCTGTTCTCTACATGCTAAGTTAATGTTGAGTAAGTACACAGCAAAGGTGTAAGAAATGAAGATCTACCTTTCTGCTAGGCTGTCTCCTGCTGTGAACAAGCTCTTACAGTTTTCCTCTACTAAACGTCCAACTCTTCCTGCCAAACTGTATTTCCTTTCTCATCTGAAGATTTTCTTCTCCACATCATCAACCAGAGCACAAAAATCCTTCAGGGTGCGTGAGCCAGTGCATAACTTGACTGTCTTCAACTTCTTTCGCTACTACTTTCTACTTTCCCTGTTCTTTCTGTGTGCTCTGTCTGGTCGTTCACACAAAGCAACTCACCATGTGCATTTTTACAGTGCTGCTCATATTTCAGCTTGGTTTTGTCATCTCATTGTGTCAGGTGCGAGGCAGATGCGGTGACCATGATAGCAATGATAAACTTGTTCTCATTTATCTAGGTTGTCATTATCTCTTACTATAGATAAAACTAGGCAGAGACAACGTTGCCTGAGAACTTAGTAAAGATACGTTAGTAACTGAGGTGCCAGACTAATGCCTGTTACGTTCATCCAGGTCTGTCTGTATTTCTGCATTTCACTGGATTTGGATAGGGATTTGTTAAATCCTTTAAGTTTATGCTTAATCATGTTCTCTTTCTGGGCTGTGTTTGATAACTTGGTGTGTGTTACAATCAAAAATGTGATTTTTCCTTTTGAACATGAAAAGCTATATCACCTTTGCCTGTTTTTCTTGTAAAGCTGTTTTCCAATGTATGAGTATTTCCTGCTTTCAGTATTTATTCTGGGCATGTAAAAAGGCAAAACCAGGAAACCTGTCTTAAAAAGAGCCTTCCTTCTCTATGCATCTATGTACCTGTGGGATACCTACCAGTGTGAAATCTGGCTAATATGATAGCAAGGCAGAGACGACCATAGTTTGTATGCCTAGGACAGGCCCTGCAATAAGGTGTTTTCAAACCGCAGTCAATATTCAGCCTTGTGTCAACACATCCCAGCACATCCCTGTGCTTGCCTCCAGCCCCAGCTGAACACGGGGCAGGACCAGTGCCCCACAGGCGGCAGAAGACAAGCTGGTTTGTGCTCAGGCCTCCATGCTGTCCCAGCCTCTCCTGGGACAGTCAGTGGAATGACGTGCTCAGTAACTGTGGCACTTTTCAACAGTGTTTGCTGTGTTAATGGAGATATGTACAGTGTGAACTTCCATTGACATGAAGTAGTAATTAATGTCAGACTGAAATTTTTCACTTGTTCTTTATTCTTAAAATATGTCTCCAGAAATAAATGTAATGACATTAAGACCTCTGTCAATGTTTGCTGTTACAGACACCATTTATTTTGCTTTCTTTGCTGGAGGATTTATTTTAAGAAATATTTGTGTAAAGATTAATAGACCTCATCAGAAACAATTGCAGAGGATTCAGGCAGATGATCTGCAGAGAAGCATGGAAGCTGGGGTCTTCAAAATAACTTAGTGAGGAATACCAAGGTTACTGCAAGTTTCTGTCCATTTCTGTGCTGTGACTGCCTGTCTTCTGGAGCATGAGGTAGAAGCAGTCAGATGCCGGGGTAAATCCTGACCATCTTCCTCCTATGCTCAGTGACTGGGACAAAGGAGAAAGCTCCAATCCTGTCCTTTCAAGATTTAATCTGCAAAGCAAAGGAATTGTCATGGGTGCTCATTTACCCCTGTTAAAACACAATTCTGGAACTGTCTGCCACACGTCTCGGTGATACCCGCTGTCCTATAACAGAAAAGGCTGGTGTACATTTCCCTAGCTTGTCTAAAATTCACCGCAGTAAGAAAGGGAAGAAGGTGCCTATGACTCTAGCACATAGGTATTGGAGAGCTCTCACTGAGATTGTGGAAGTAAATCCAGTGTTTCATCTGAGCATTTTCTTGTACAGGGAAGGTCAGTTTTAATTTCAGAGACATCTGTTTAATCACTCTCTTTTTATCTCAAAATTCTCAGCAAACTATTTTCAATATCATCACCATGATTAAAGCTCTAGTGGAAGACTCCAGGAGTTACAGGGCTGACATCAAAATTGATCTTAGCCTTACTAATTATCAGTCTTATTCCTGTGAATGAAGACTGTATTAGACTGTGTGTTTATCACTTATTTTACCAAGCAATACTACCTTTTAACGGGAAAAAAAATCATGATTTGACAACAAATGAAGTGAAAAAGGACACAAATTCCTACAAGGTTCTCTCCTGCCAGCTGATTTTTTGTACACCTGTATAGACTTCAGAAGGCTGGAAAGTGGCAGGAAGGACAGTCCCATGGTGAGACTTATGAGGCAGTCTTTTATTCTTTCTCCCTTATCATGCTCAAGGAACAACTTGGCATCTCTTTTTTTTAAAGAAAAAAAAAGTTTTTCTTTTGTATACACATACTTTATTCAATCAGTCATGCATCTTTTCTTTCTCGATTTAATTTTTGATAAGCACTACTGTAAAATATCACCAGTGGAAGTTTTCAGAGAATTTGCAAGCCTGGAATTATTTATTTTGTAGGAGACTTGCAAGTATAACCAAGAACTCCTGAAGCTCTGATTCTCATCTGTCCTTGTGCAGTATAGTTCTCAAGGATTCAATTTACTTCCACATGTAGTGCAACAGAGAGCTCCTTTATATATTTATTAATAGCAAGTCCTATATGAGGCTGAAGCAGGACAGCCTTTGTACTAGCCTGTTGACCTGGACTAAATTTCAACAGAAAGGAAGCATTATTCTTCTTGTTACGGCATGTTGTGTGCCTGTCTCTTTCTCCAGAAAATGTTCTGTGTTGACCTGGATTTCTTCTGTAATTTAACGCTAGAAAGTCTTTAAAGGTAGTGGGGAGAAGAGAGTCAATCTCTTAAATCTTGCCTCACAATGAGGGTGTTTCCAGCACCGAGGAGCATGTGGCGCCACTGCTGGCCTGGCTCTGAAAAAAGACCTGTTGCCCTCGGTGAGATTTTACTGTGGGGACTTGTAAAAGTTGCACATCTTTTTCAGAAGAAATTAAACTTTCTTATAATTATAGATTTTTTTATGTTTTGATTAAAGAACAGATTCTTTTTATGCTGATTTTTCTGTGCATATAGCTTAAAGATGAGGTGGAAAATTGACATTGTTAGAAGAAATAAATACACTTGTGGTTTACTGTCTATGGGGAAAATTAGTTTGCACTTGAAAATGTTGAAGCCCTAGCAAATGGGGAATGTTAATTTATTATCCTCCCTCAGACTCACAGGCCTTTTATTCTCAGGTGTTTAGCACATGTGATTGTTTAAGCTGCTTTGTGATTAAAATGCCAGTCCTGCTTGACCTGGTAATATTATTAGTGAGAGTTTACCCAGCTGAACACCACATGGATATTTTAAATCAGCATAGAAAGTGCCTCTGGATCCCTCCTCAGAACATGGTTCAAGGAGGATCCACCTGTGATGGCTTCGGTCTGGGCTGCATGTGATTTCCTGCACCCTGAGGTTGGCAAGGAAGCACTGGGAAGTTTTTCCACCTTGGTAATACCAGCAGAGATAAAGGTCAGCACCAGCTCACGTCACTTAAATGGCAGAAATAAGCTGTACTACACTCGCTGTCCTCATAAAAGAGCGTTCCAAATGTCTATGTTATAGTGGGCTCTCTTTTTCCCTTTTGTATCTTTGGGACCAGTTTGCCTGCTGCCTTCCCTACCCTCTATGCCTTTCCTAACTGTAACTGGAGGAGAATTGGTTAGAGATTGGTGATTCGGCTCAATGTAACTGACCTGTGAAAATGTGAAGTAAGAAATCACCAAGCATCTGCTGACCTTAATCCTTTTCACCTTATGAGCTGTGTTCCTTGTTCACTGCAACAGCACAGAGCTGCACCACCTAGCATGCAGCTGCCTGCCCGTGCCACCTCTTTCTTTGAAGGGCTCTCATGGACATGTGGGCACTGAGCGTGTCAGTGACAAACAGGTCAGCGATACCTTTAACCCTCCTCTGCAGAACAAATGCTGTTCTTTTGGGTATAATTTGCTTGGGGAAAAAACATATGTGACACATTGCATGGCTTCACATCAACACTGAGGGACAGTTAATACAGGTAATGTGCGGTATGACATGCCATACTGTAGCACGGAAAGTTGTTATGGTTTGACAAGAATTAAGACATAAATGCAAGATCAGTTTGTTTATGTGGCATCAGCGTCTGTCATACTCAAATGTAAATGGTCTAAAGTAGAGTCAATGTAATAAAAAAATATATAGATAGCAACTGCTGGAATTCACATACCTGAAAAACGTTCCTCTGGAGTTGAATTTTTCTGTATAGTAGAACAGAAGAAGAGTCAGTGCTTGGAAAACTGGTGATAAAAGATTTTCTGTTCAGAAGTGAATGTTTTAAAGGCGTGAGTGGAAAGTTGAAATGGATTTTGTCACAGATGGTATCCGAATTTACATAAATTCACTTGCTTGAAGAACAACTTGAGCTAAGTGTAGTATTTACTATTGTTGCAGGAGTTGAAAATAGACAACTCTCCTATCAAGTTACTTCACTGTTGCCCTCCAAGCAGTATTTATTTTAAGAATTAGTCTTGATCATGGGTTCTTTTGTTAAATTTCTCTTCCATTTTGAATGGCTGAGAATGCATTGCTTCACTGTGCTATTTTGTATTTGCTGGAACTTGTTTGTCCGCTTGTAATATTTGATGCATCTAGCATTTATGCAATTTGGGTGATGCAACCAAATTTGTGCCACAGGCATTGTACTTATAGTTGAACTTCTAGTCTTAGGAGGACTCTCCAGAAATATATATTGTCTTGTGCTCTGTGCTCAGTATTCAGGATAGTTTGTTTTTAGATTGTCCATCTCTTTCAGTGCATGATGATGGAAACATCCAAAGGTTGGTTCTACTCTAGGGTAAATTGAATGTAATAGAATTCCACTGGAATCTAGTGCTCAGTAAGAAAATAGAACGTACATTGCAAGTGAAGTCAAGGAAATTCAAAGAGCTTATTCCAACTGATCATTTGACCCCTAAGGTTTGGTTTGTGTGAGATAAACTGCACATAATTGTGCATAGTTAAAGGCTTACTTTTCAAGTCTCTTCCATCTTCTCACAGCTAGTTAAACTGGGATTGTTTTCTAATGGTCTCAAAGAACTGTATTGTATGCAGTAAAATTAGAACAGCTCTGCTATGTTCCCTTCTTTCTGAATGAATATTCTTGAATGTGTTCAAGCGAAAACCAAGACAGTAGTAGCAAATCTCTAATCCAGAAAGTACTCCATACACTCACAGCTAGAAATCATGAAGCTCAGGTCACGCCATTACTGATTTTGTCTGAAGCTAAGAGAAGGTAATAAATCTTGAAAGAAGCTGTTAAGGATTCATTTTGAAAAAGGTCAGCTCCTCAACATCTTCTGGATTCTAGAAATACTTGTTCATTCAGTTGCAATGCTGTTGGCAGTTTAAAATATGGGCTTGGACTTGGTGGGGGGGGTATCTATTAATCAGCACTTCATCATCTACAACTGCTTATCTTCTCTTTTCAGTAATTCCTCTTTTTAGTTGGACATCGGCATTGTCTGCGCACTTCATGTCATCCATCAGCAGGAATGAATGAAGTACACAGCAATATATCAGTTTGACTTAGCTCAATAATGTGAAGGAGAAGCACAAAATTATTGCAATAATCTTAAATCTTTAATGATAGTGGAGTTAAATATATATCATTTTCTTTACTCATTACTGTAATGATAGAGATCTCTGCTAGTATGTAGTTCTAATGTGACAGAGAAAGAATCTTTTTGCTCTGTAAGTAAAATATCCTATTTGTGTGTTCTTGGAAACTTCTGGGATAAATGGTATCCAAGCTGTTTAATACTGAAAACCACTGCGGATCTTGGAGAATACTTCTTCCAAACTTTGCATAATGCAAATTAACCGAGCACTTGAAGGAATTAACTTCACTCTAACTGTGTCTCTTTCCTGTGTGTTTGACAACCCCCAAAATTTTATTTTACATTTTGGGTGAAGGAGATTCAACTGTTCCACAGAATGAAAGGCACTCATTCTTGTCCAGTCAGGAGCCTCCAGCCAACATCACGGCGGGAGGAAGAGCAGACCCAGATCGGTGGGGACGCTGATGGAAACAGAGAACCATATGGGGCTCTGGAGAAGAATGGTAAGCAACCACACCAGAGCCTGGATGTGGGGAAGAGGCAGAAACAATTCCGGAAGGCCCTAGGCAGGACAGGCTGCAGAGAAGTGAATGAGCCTATCAGAAATGGGGCAAAACCACAAATCACGCACTGCAGATTTTGCTGCCGTTAGCATTAATGGGTTCCGTGTAGGTTTACAGGTGTTTCATAAGTTTAAGTTCCTTTGATTACTTTACACAATTTTGTGCTGTATATTTGACTGCTTGTTTAGCTTTGAGAGACATTTTAATGCAAGGCTGAATTACAGAATTTTAGAAGGAGCTGAAGGAACAGGTTCAGATTTCTTTCTTTTCCCCTACGTTTCTTTTAGCCTAGGACAGCCATGCACAGAAGTTATATCAAGGTTAAGGTTTTGAGACTCGATTTTGCAAGTTCAGATGTGCTGGAATTACCTGTACAATGATGGATGGATCTTTGCTGCAGCAGCAGGGAAAAGATAGCAATGTTTGGGCAGCCCATTTGCCAGTCCTTGCAAGAAGACTGACTCAGAACACATACTGCTTCAGTCAGTGAGAAACTTCCCAGACTAAGAGTAATCCATGCAAAGAAAAATAAGACCTTTCATAGTGCACGGGATGCAATACGAAGTCGCTGCTTTTAATGAAACTGTTCAGACTAAACTGCAACTTCACAGTGTGTGTAACTGTTGTTCTTGCTGCCTCTTCATCTGTCAGTCCCCAGAATTCTGAGTATATTTTAGATAAATTGTGATTAGCAAAACAATTTATGGATTAAATTGGGTTAAGTGGAGATGGTTCATTAACAGGAATCTTTCAGCTGTAGGAATGATAGACCTAAATGGCGCTTCTTGTGTAGTTTCAGTACCTCTGAAAACTTCACTTTCTGCGGTGGATTAGCTTTACAATCAAAGCTCTGATTTAAATTCCCCTTAATAACTTATATGTGATAACTTTTCCGTTCTGTGCCCTCTAAATTACTTTGCCTATTTAGATAAATTGATCTCATCAAGAGTAAAAAGGGCATCTTTTGTGAAGCATCAAATCTTTCTTACTAGAAAGAGATTTATTAACTTCATGTTATGAAGTTAATAAATGTTTTCACTCTCTGACTTCTGAGGAGGTGATGGACTGAATGCTCAAATGTTTAGGACATTTATGTATAATGAGGGATCCTTAACAATGAATTGGATCCTTAATTTAGGGGCTGACATGCAATGTTTGGAAAAGGCATCTTTTGAAATATAGATTTTGTTGCTGTTTTTATTTGGAGAAATCCGTTTGGGAATTGCAAATCTGTTCTCTCAAGATATTCAGTGTATAGTGAAACGTCCAGTTCCCTGCTTTGGGGTGCAAGTGGAGATTCAATGAAATGAATAATTTTTAAAGCACCAGTCAAAACATAATAGTAGCAAGTTGTGTTACTGAGACTGCAACCTTGACTTGCACAGTAACTGCGAAGATTTTTCCAGGGAAACTTCCCATCAAATCTAAAAGAATAAATGGCAGTCTAGCCTCCCAGACCACATGCATGGTGCAGGTATGTACAAGATGGGTAGTAGAATGGCAGAAGCACCAAGGTGTACATTTCAGAAGCAGTAACATCTCTATGTCTTCCTGAAGATGCCTTAGGAAAAATTGGGAAATGTTCTCCTAACCTTTCAAGGTGTCTGTTTATGACAGCTTTCATTTCAGAAAAATATGATTTTTCAGCTACGAACTATAGTTACTCTTCTTCTAGAACATGATTCCTTGTATGTGCAAGCTGCCCTCAATTAGAGCTGTTTTTTATTTGAATGTTGAGGATACACTGCAAATATTAGAACCTAAAAATGAGATTAATTCCGAGTCACAAGTGCATAAACAACTACACAAAATGTAATATAAACTACTTTTTTTAAAGGATGTTGTGGAAATATTTCACTTAATCAAAGAGGTATAACTTCAACCAATTAAAAATATGAAAGTTTCTCTCTCTTTTTTTTTTTTTTTTTTTTTTNATAAGAACACATTTTTTCCTCTCTGGCTATTATTTTGAAAGAACTCTACCAAAGTACTTGAGCTTTTGCCTGAAAGCCATAGTTGATACTACTTTAGCTACAAGTGTATAACAAAGAATATTTACCCAGATGTGTGTGTTGGTGGTGGATTGGTGGGAATATGCAGCCATTTGTTATGCTGACATAGCAGTTCATAGCTGCAGTACTCCTGCATCATTTCAGTCTGTTGTGTGGATTAGGCAATATCCCATTTTGTCAATGGAGATTGAGACACAGAGAGCAGGAAATGTGTACTTTTTTTCTCTGGCATATTATTTTAGTTATTATGGCTTAACTTCCTACCTATCTCCATTCATGTAGCTAAACTTATTTGAAAACTTTGAAAGCACTTTAATTAAAATCAGGTATCTTCTCGGACAATATGGTCATAGTTTTGAATTTAGTCTGTCTCTGATCAGGATTGTACCTGGAGGTAAGAAAGAACAAGTGTGCTAAAACCTCATGCAGACATCTTCCATAACTCCAGCCCAAGGCAAGATAAGCACTGCCACAATTAAATAAGTCTCTGGTCTGCTTTTGCATTTGTCCAATTGCATCTGTGGCAAATCCGATCACTCTGTCCACTGAAATACCCTGGGAGATGAAGCAGTGTGTGTAGGGCTTTGCTGTGGGGATGTCTGTATGAAGATTTAGCTGATCCTGGCTCCTGTTTTAGGTTACCTAAGATATAAGGCCTGAACTTAAATTACTTGCCCAAGGTTACCTAGCAATGCTATTGTGGAGCAAATAATTTAAATTAATGTCTCCAAAGTCAGTATCCTACAATATGCTGTCGATATACTCAGAAGCTGTCTGAGGCAACAGGTTATTCCCTTAACTCTTCCTGAGCTCTGCAGGAGCTGCTCGGAGCATGACAGCTTCCAGCATGGAACCCCTCTGGGCAGTCTGCAGCCGAGCTGTGCAGAGCAGCAGCACCAGAGCTGTGGCTGTGCTGCTGCCAGCGATCCCTGTGCCAAGCACTGCCATGCACTCACCTCTCAGGACCCAAGTTCTAATGGGCTGAGGGCAATGACTGGGGAAGGTTTCTTCCTTTTGCTGCTTTCCCCTATTCTTTTCTACATTTGGAAAGTACTGATCGTTGTGTAAAAATATGCCTTGTGTTGTCAGAAGGTAGTTTTCTTACCTGCAATTCTTTTTTCTCTCTCTTTAATTTTGTTCTTTGAATCCAGTTGCTGATAACACAGTCTTATCTTTATATTAAGAGAATTCATAATCCTACCACAGTGCCTGTGCCTAGTTCAAACCCATCTGTTTTTTACAAGTGCTTGTCTTTCATTTCTGATGTTATTGTTAATATACTTTTGTTAAGCAAACCATAGAGCTCGTATCAGGATATTTCACAATAGGTATTCCTAATCTTTGCAGTAAAATTCGCTTCTGGTAGTTCAAACTTACTTTCCTCTCCCACCTGTCTTCTTTTTAAATCACCACAATCTTGATTCAGATCTGTCTGGTTTTCAGTTGAAACAAACAGGTTTATTATGGTTTCTTATTCTCTGTCTGCCAGACCTCATATGTGTTTGACCTTATTGATCAAAAAATCCTTTTGCATCATTCATCTTTTTCTTCCAGTTTTCAGAGCTTGTTGCTCAAGTGATTTGATAGTTCATTTTACAAGTGTTACATTATTTGTAAGAGAATCTCTTATGTTCTAATTGAGTTGTAGGGTATATGTCAAAATTCCCTTCTTAGCCAATTAATATTTGCTAATAAGTATGTTAGATTCTAAGTGAATCTTCCCTCATCTGAAGGTATCCAGTTTTATACTTATTCTCTTTTGCCCTTTAAATGCAAGAGTTTCAGTTCTATGACTTCACAGTTCACATGAAGTATCTTTGAGAGGCAACTGCTGTATAATATCTGGAACAGTTACATAAGCTTCAGCATCTGTACTTTGGTAAAACTGGCAGAAAGCGTTAATTTGCATATGTGTTTATGTAGGTAGGTGTATGTCATCTTCTATGCTACAGTACAGAGAAGGAGAGTAAACAGTCTCTCCTGAAAAACATGGCGAAGTCTGTTGCGTTCTGTCGTTTGTTATTGTGTGGGGTTTTTTTGTTGTTGTTGAGTTGGTTTTTGTTTTTTAAAGTGAATTATGCCATTGTGCCATCAAATCACAATATACAATTTCCTTGCTATCAGCCCCACGAGAGTTTCAACAAGAAATCTCTGGGGGCTGTCTTGTAACTTCACAGGTATGAAACTGTTTTTCTTAGCTCCAGCCTCACAGCTGTATTAAGGTGCAGGTGCACACAGGAAAGGCACACGAGCATCCAGGGTTCTTGTAAAATGCTCATCTTTTCCAATGAGTGCAGGCAGTTGCCCCAGCATGGTACAGTTCCTACCTGACTTCTGAGGGCTGAGACCACACCTCCCATCCTGCGCTGCTTTGTGGTCAGCACTGAATGCAGCCAGGTGCAAGCAAGCAGGCACACAGTGACGCATTCCATGCGTTTGCTGTGTATGTAAGTGACTAAAATGAGTGACAGTAGATATTGCTGGTGTTTAGTGAACATCCAGAATTGACTTGTCCAAGATTTCTTCTATGAAAGCACACTTACAGTGGATCTTTGCTGTTGTAGTAGTCAGTGGTTCCTGAGTGACCACCTGGTCTTCTGTTCATGTCTGTCAGATGGTTCCCTGACTTGTGCGTCTGCTGACGGAATATATTGTTCTGAGGTTACTGAGGTTAGATGCATTTCTGAGCAAATCACACCTAACAAAGCAACACCGCTGGAAATCCAAATATGGTCTGTAAACCATCATCCAAATATTAACAATAAATCCCAGGACTCTCTGCTGCACTACAAATCTAGCCATTCAACATGTCGAGAAGGAACTATTATGCTTCCAACTTGGGATAAAATAATCACAGGAAAATAGGTGGATCTGTCAAGTTGTTAAAAGATAATACTGACATATGCAGCAATCTGCACAGCAATAAGGCTGTCAAAGATGGTAAATATTATTCTAGAAAATGGGAAAGTAGGCAATTTTTTACATTAGTGCTTGTAAAAATAACTTGTATTTGACTTTGTACTTAATACTTGTATCTTTAACCCACACCGGAAGGTTAGTGCCAAAAAATTATGCAGAAGTAGCTATTATGTTTTTTTCTTAAAACACAAAAAACTGCTGTATGACCTTGTAGAA
The DNA here is from genome assembly GCA_013399715.1 of Alectura lathami. Taxonomy (NCBI): domain Eukaryota; kingdom Metazoa; phylum Chordata; class Aves; order Galliformes; family Megapodiidae; genus Alectura; species Alectura lathami. The sequence continues at coordinate 223,206 of VXAV01005166.1, forward strand.
TAGAAGTACAAAAAAAAAAAAAAAGTTTGTATTTAAAATAAAAATAATTTAAAAAAAATCCAGTTGTAGTTAAAACAAATCTTTAAGGTTCATTTAACAATACAAAATTCTAATGACTCCGGAGACCTGACAAGAATGAACAAAAAGTTTTGGCTTCTTCCTGCAAAATTACAGAGTCACCTTTTTCATTATGAACTCGTATAAATCTTTCCAGTGCATTTAGCAACTAAAAGATTGGTAAAATACACTGATCTGCAATGGCCAAAGGATCACTGGTCGCACCAGATTTGGACAATTCCACGGTCAAATTGTGTACAGTGTGCCAGCACAAAGCCTACAGTTTTGATTTTCTAGTATTATGAGGGAATCCACTTGAGAAATGATGTCATCCCTTTTGGGACTGCTGATAATTTGTCAGGAACAGTAGCGGAGCAGTGTCAGCAGTACTTGGTGCCCATCAAAAGAGAGTGAAGAATTCAGTATATGCAACAAAGAGCAAGATCATGTTTTCAATCCACTATGGCTGCTCACAGTCCTCACAGTTCTAGACGTGACTCAGGAATAAGTTCATTGTCCTCTTTAATTTCTCAAAGATCATTAAGAAGTGATGCAGTTAGCGGTGTTGTGCATTACTCATTGCTCAGTGTACAAGAATGCAAGCCTGTAAGATACGGTGTGGGCATAGCTAGCTGTGCTTCCTGTAGTTAAGGTTACCTTCTGTGTCTGTTTTGTAAGATTTGTTTCTGCTGAGTTGAGCTTTGTTGAGCTGAAGTAGGCTTGGCTGCTGCTATGAGATGAATTTGGGTCTTTGTCAGCAGAAATAACGGAGCTTTGTCATGGAAGGAAACTAGATTCTTAATTGTTGGCTGAAAAATTCTCACTTTCGTATTTCAGACCAGACAATTTATCTAGAGCCTTCCTGGGGAAAAAGTTGAAGGCACCGTTGCTTTTCTGAAATCTGTAGCTCTGTCTCAGTCTGGTGAAGGTAAAGGGCTGTACCTGGATTTGCCTGGACAGCAGTTGGTGTAGAGCTAAGGGCAATGAGAGTACAGCACTCTCTGCTACCTGGCTGCCATTCGCCGCTGTGGGAAGATAGACCCCATAAATGCCTTGGGCCTCTTGAGTATCATCCCAGCAGACTCCCTAGCTCTAAAACACAAGACGTGAAATCCTGTGTTTCACTTCACACAGCGCACCAGTAACTGATGGGGAGAGTAGTTTTACTGTGCTTGCACTAGCACTATGGTCCTGTGGCTGTGGCTCTTACAGACACATGCTGGAGTGCTCCTCCAACATCAGGCCTTTCTGTAGCTCAACTTCTGCCTTTCTGTAGCTAACGGTCTGGTGTCTAGGTGTGAGAGCATGTGCAACAAGTCAGTGTCTTTGAGCAGAGAAATAAATTACAGCCAAAAGAGTAAAAGCAAGCTGCATGATGGAGAGCTAGATGCATAATACCGCCTGAAGTATATATTATCTATAATTTTTTCTCCTCTCCCCTTTCTGCCTTAAGGGGCACAGAACCCAGATCTGCTGGTTCTTTGCCCAGTCCATAAGGCAGCATCCATAAGGCATCATCAAAAAATGATGATTTTTCCCTCACTGTTTAAATGAAATGCTAAAGTATATTTAATTTAAAAGTTAAGCCACTACAGAAAATGTAAGTATTTGATCTAAAATGAAGTTGAAATGAATAGCAGCATGGCCTTTGGCCAGCCCTAGGTGCAGTCATAAAGCAGTGGGTTGGGGCCCAGGGAAAGGAGAGGCGGTGGCAGAAGAGCTCTGGGGGTGCTGTGTGGGCTGTGCCCTCTCTGGGAGCAGGTCAGTGTGGTGAGAGCAGGGCTGTGGAGCAGAGCAGTTAGGTGGTCCCATTGCCCGTGTTGTATGCAGCTCAAAAAAGCTCTGGTCCTGTGGATCATGCATTGATTAGAGGTTAAAGTACATTAGTGGCAGCCTTCCAGTTGTGCTTCATCCAAAAGGAATCTGTTTTGTGCTCTCTGAGGCTGCACCTCAATGCAAAGGATTACAAGTAGGATTCACTGGGAGGGTTACTTCAAAAGTACCTAGAGAAAAATGGATAAAGGAGGACATGAAATGAGAAGTAAAGGTAATTTAAATTGGATCAGAGATTTTCTTATCAAGACATGCCAATGTGACAATAAATAGGAAAAAAATACTGCTATTACATTAGACTTTCTTGGGATCTGTGCTGGAGAACAGGTCTGACGAGGGGAAACTGTGTTTGTTTTTCCAGACTAGGGGTTTACATGTGTTTCTGTTCTGATCAAGTCTGAGAGTGTTTTGGCAACTGAACGTTTGAAACAAAAACAAATCCAGTCCCAAATGAAGCATGCTTACCCAAATTACTGTATTGCAGTGAAAACTCCCCATCCTTGGAACAACTGCTTTACCTTCTCTGAAGCTTTTATTAACTTAGCCAACATTAAGGGTATGTTTTCTGTCCTATGTGAGGAACGTGGGGAACAGATTTTTGTAGGAACCATATATGCAAGAAATACACTCTAAGAACCTCACGTTTCATAAAATTTAGGCCTGTATGAGATAGGCTATTTTACACTGACAAGCAAAAAGCTGAACACAGTTTGGAAAGCAGGTCATTCTGAACGTTAGTTATAATAAGAATCACTTAGCTTAATGATTGTTTTTATCTGTTGGCTTAGAATTAATTTTCTTACAGTTGTAAAAGCACAAGTTGGAAACATGTTGAACTAATGTTTAAGATTTGAGTATATAATCCAAAAAATCTCTAAAACTCTTGTGCCTGTAGCCTGACTGAGAGGGAAATATGTCCATCAAGACCACAGAAATCAGACAGTTGGCTGACCCCTTCTCACTTGAGAGAAATCTTTTCAGTGGCTTCATAGAGCTGACGCATACTGTTTAAAAAAAAAAAAAAAAAAAAAAAAAAAAAAAAAAAAAAAAAAGTGTGTGAAAAAGTGAGATGCTCTAATATTTGAATTTCCTGACATTCACACCATGCTGTACTCTACCAACCTGGGGGTGCTAAAGGTGAGAGAGATTTACACACCAAGCTCCTGAAGGTGCAGTGCTCTCTGGTGTTTCTTTGCTGGGTCATTGTGTGTGTGTTTGCAAGGGATGGGCTGAGAAGACTGAGATTTGGGAAGCAGAGCATTCAGGTCGAGTTCAGCATGTGAATTGGTAAGAAGAATACCTGTATGTAACTCAAAAATAAGACACATCTTATTGTGGAGACTGATGGTTAGTTTGGAGTAATGGGAAACAGAGTAGCAAATATCCCAATGCTTTCAACTCAACTTTATGACAGAAGGATGCAAAAGATATTGATTTTAATGCAGTACAATATTACTAAATACTAGGGGTGCTAAAGAGCACACGTTGTTCTTAGCCTGGCTATTAAAAAGAAAAAAAAAAAAAAGAGAGAGAGAATATAATGTTTTTGCCTGAAGTTTTGGTACTTTTATCAATAATTCTAATTTTGATGTCAGTTATGAACTGTGCGTTAGTTGGTGGTTTACCTAAATACAGTGGAATGCCTTTCCACAGCTGATCATGGTTTCATCTCTGTGCTCTGTCAGTGTGAAGTAGGTAATCTGAGCTTTTTAATCTCTGGGTACTCATCTGTGCTGAAGAGAGATCTTTTAATTAGAGCCTTCTCAATATGGATTTTCTTTCTTTCTGTGTGTATGTGAGCAGAATGAGTCTTTCAAAAAAGCAACCAAGTAAGTCTGTAGTAAGTGCTCAGTGGCAGCACTGGATTTGCAGGCAGAATGCAAACCTGTCACCTTTTGTGTTTGGGAAGGAGGCTCTGTCTCATCTGATGATGAGAGAATTGACTAGAAGAGCAAAGAACTGTTTCATACCTGATTCTTTGCCAATGATTTAAGTCTGTATGAAATCAATAAAGCTGGCATCTATTTTTTCCAAGGTACTTCTTCAGAGTATGGACTGCAGACATTGTATCAGCCCAGGATATCAGTATGATTAAAGATGTGGCATGTAAGCTTTTGCATTGTCTTTGTGGCCTCCAAGAAATGCATGAGTAATTACAGAATTAAGGAATGCCATAAATAACCACATTTTCAAATGGGCCCTGAGTTAGCGTGTTAGTTCAGGTGCGTGGGAGCATTACTGCTCCATGGTCGGTTAACTAGTCTGTCTTTTAAATATGCATGAAGTACAAAGGTACTGCAGTAATGTATTAAAGCTTATGTTCTTTTCATATAGTTGGATTATGGCAAGCTAGTGATGGCATTCATTTTTACTAGTTCAAAACTTAAGTTTTTAAATATGATATACAATATATAATAGTTTAATAAAATGTAACATATATGCATAAAAGTGTATTACCTTTCCTGTAAAGGTAATCAAACTGGAACAAGTTGCCTCGGTAGGTTTTGCAGTCTCCATGCCTGGAGTTATGCAGGTTAGAACTGGACACAGCCCGGAGGAAGCTGCTCTCGTTGACCCTACTCTGAGCAAAGAGGTTGGGCTAGATGGTTCTGGAGGGTCCTTCCAGCTTCAGCCTTTTTGTGACTGGATTTGCAACTCTCTTCTTGTAGTGTTAATAGACTGCAACTGTCCATGCCAATTTTCATCCTGAAGCACATTTTTAAATGTGCTTTTTAAAGTTTAAAATCCTGGTAAGAGGTTTATAATGGAAGTGCTGACAACCTTTCCTACAACGGTACAAATGTGCTGCCATTATTTATATATGGAATAGGGTCTGGAGTTAGGAACTTATCTATAACTTGTGCAAGATAAAGCACTGGGAATACTTATAATTAACAATTATCGCTAGCAGTCTCCTGATTTTCTATGTCATGCAGCCCTTTAATATCTCTTCTATCTCTTCTTAATTTCCTCTTATTTTAGCGGAATATCTATTTCATAGTGTATTTAGTCTGATTTTCTTGTCGTACTTAGAAAAATCACAATCAAAAGAACCAGCTGAGTCTACTTTTTTTGAAAGTTGTTGTTATCTTTTATTATTTTATTTTGATATGCGTATTTCTTATCTATTTTATTTTTCTGGTTCTAGGATTTTCCTTTATTGTTTGTAGAGCAATGCACTTTCCTGTTGCAAAGGTAGCCCTGTAGGTGCAGTATCTGTGATTTCAAACTGCAAAGCAGTTAAAAAATTAAACTTAGGCACACAGTTTTTTCTTCTTTAGTGTCATACTGGGTGGGATTTGGAAACTGAAAACTATTGCAGAGAAGTTCAAACCTGGCAAACATTCCCCCCTTCCCCTCCCACTTGGGATTTGCTGCTGCATTTGAAGAAAGAAAAAAGGTGTTGCACTTCTAGATTTCATCCTGAAAACAGTTTCATTTTTGCACTGAAAACAGTGATTTGATGTTACCTGAGTGTTGCTGAAAGGACCTAATTCCACAAGTTGCAGCACACTCATTTCTCATTAATTTTAGTGGCAGCTGGGACTGCTCAGAACTTGGAAGCTGAATTAGGCAAAGCCTGTTTGGAACCCTTCTGGAGTCAGAAAGGTATTGTAATGAATCTAAACTATTTACACTTTTTAACTCAGCGAGAGGAAAGTGGTCTGGACAGGAAGCTGAAAGGGGAGTGAAAGGAAAAGAAAAGGTTCCTTGATGTAAGAAGTCAAAAAGAAACCTATCCTTCTTACAGTGGCCTGAGAGCTTAGTCTTCATAGAAAGGACAAACATCTGCCAGTGAGAACAAGGTTAACTTGCTTATTGTGACTTTTTTTTCTTTCCCTTAAGAAGAAGAATATATTGTGATAGGGGGACTAAAAAGAGGATTGCTAGAAAGATGCATAAGCAGTGAAGAGGTTTTATTTCTGTTTTGTACTTAAGGAAAGAGAGCTCTTTATATTGTGCCTGGGGTTTGGGCAGTGGCTGCGAAGCCTGACTTCCCCGGTGCAGGGGGCATGGTGACGTGGGCTTGGTGTGCCATGGGTCGGCACTGAGAGGGTACAAGAACAAACCTGCTGCTGTTCAAGCTGATCTTTTGCCAGGAATCTGGCTAAATCTGTGCCTCTTGGTCCACAGTTAATTTTCTGGGCATAGGACTTCTGAGAAGTTCTTGATGTTATATTTCATTAATGGTCCACCTCCCATTTTCGTGGGAGGAAGCTATTACCACAATGTCCTGTGTAGCAGGCTTTCTTCCAATTATTCGTACTTAGAGCTAGCGGTGATTTGCTTTTGCTGTTCAGGCTGGATTATGCAGCATGCTGGCAAGGAAACAGATATGTCTGTGTGCATTTCATACCCTCTCACTATGAAATATACTTTTAAAATGATAGACAAAATATTACTTTGTCTCTTAAATCTTTTGATTAAAGTACTTTTATATTTGCAATCTAGGTTCAAATTTTCCTGTTAGTGTTTGCATTGCTTTGGACACTATCAGTGTTTAAAAACTTGTTTTTATCTTAAAATCAATGTTTAGGTAGATTTTTAAAAATTATGTATTTGTTTCTTTCAGTACTCTGACAAGAAAACTCACTACATATTTTTTGGTGAGCTAAGAAATGGAAAAGTGATTCTATATCAGTCTCATTTTGTATGTGATCTGTCAAATATGCTGTATTAAAAATAAACAAAACAGCTTCAGGAGACAAATTATAGACAAGATTCTGGTGGTGACTGCTAAATTAATCTCAAGATGCATCTGCTTTATGGTGTTTTTAGGTAATAGTAATACCACTGCCACCATGTCATGTTTCACTGGCTGAGGCAATGTGTGGGGAAATTCTGATAAAAGCCATGAGGATTTTTCCTTGCCTTATATTGGTATTCATCTATTATTTTCTTTGCACCTATGTACTCCTAATTTTTAGTGTTAGATATTATAATCATTTCTTATGTTCATTCAGGAATATTTATTGGTTTATGAAACTGAACAGCTCTTACTTGGTGAAATTTTAAAGAACAATGTATAAAATCCCAGCAGCTTCTCCAGGGGAGCACTGCACTGCAGGAGGGCAGAGCTTCAGGATGGAAGTTCTCTGGACAGCACTCCTCCACTCCAGTATTTCAGAATTTCTGCTTCTCAGCAGTGACTAAGCACTTGCTGCTTTCTAGATTATCTGTGTACTTAGAAGGATATCTGATAAATTTCCTGCTGTATAAATGCATGAAAATTTGCAGTATCCCTTCTAACGACAAACATATCGGAAGAGAGATATTTTATTGGGTATGGTTGTTAACTGGACTTCAAGTCAGTATGTGCCAGTAGCTGGAGTGGTTTCTTCTCTCTGACAGTGAAATTCTGACTTCACACCTTGCCAGGCATCGGGGCTTCTTCTCACAACGCTCCATAAAACCGAGTTGTTAAATGTTCTGTGGAACCTCCGGCAGCTGTGCCCAGGTGGCTGTTAAGCCAAGTTTTCTTTCTCTCTCTGTTATTAGCTTAACTCTGCATGGTTGCAGAGAAGTTGAGCTGACAAATTCACTGTTAGCTGGGTTGCTCACACGCACAAAGCTATGCAGGTGCAGGAGCGTTCTCAGGAGTAATGAGCCCAGCGAGTTCTGCGGTGCCTGTGGCCAGGCTGAAGATGCTCACACTGGGGCACACGTTCAGGTTCCTCTTGTCTCAGCTGTAGCTCCATCTTGCTTTTGTTCCCTTGTGGTGGGTGCCTGTGGATGCTGAATGGAAAGATTTTGCAAACTAGGAGGGTTTTATGCTGGGGAATCCCATCTGAAAAGCATCCTTTTAAGTCATGTCAGTGTTGCACCGTTCTCATTTTGTTGAGGCATTTTGAGTCCTCATCACTATGGTTCTTCACATCATTTACTAAACTTTTAATCTGCTTCCCCACATTTAAAGGTCCTCTGCTAAGCCGCTTGGAGCACTGGCACGCCTGCTTGCTTGCTTGCTAGAGTGCTGCTAAGCTGTTGTTGATGAAATACAAAGTGAAATGTGCACATAGCTGATGCACGAGAAAACAGAAGCAAAATACAGAAGCCCATTTGGGAATATATATTGGTTTGCTCTTTGTCAGAGGTTTATAGTTTCCTTTTAATTAGCTGTCACTATTAAAATATTAGTTATTGTCAAATATACTCATCTTCTTTGCAAAAAAGTTGAGCTCACTGTGGGGCAGTGAGAGTATATCTCTGCCCCTGTTTGACCTTTGTCCTCTAAAACACAGCAAAATTTCTTCATTCCTTGCACTTTTGGGGCTGTATAAGCCTGGAGGAGAAACATTGTCATTCAGAAGTCAATTCTGCTAACCCATTAGGAAAGCACATTCACATTAACGGTTCTACAGACAATCAGTAACAAAGACCTCCAGGAAGACATACCTGTTTCACTGTTCACTGGTCTGGCAATTTGATCAATATTATTTTGAACGAGTCCTTTTTGACTTCATTTGTAGCATTTCTTTTTACAGGCAGACTGAATGCATACCATAAAACTGCACTGCAGATACTGCTAAAAGGACCAGCCAGGTCTTTTGCAGGTCCTGAGCCCGTTGCAGAGGCTCAGCTTCATTCACCCACATAGTTTCATCTGTTCTCAAATGAGCTCCTATTAATCTGTTGTACCCTGAGGGAGTAATAGTCATGATCTCTTTGCTGACTCTTTGGGACATCACTGTTCTCTCTAGCAGAATTTCTCAGCATGTACCACAGGCTTTCTGCATGCTTCCCAAATGTTAGGGAGGCTTACAAAGCATTTAAAGTTTGCTGTTGTGTTCACAGAGCTGTAAAAATCCAAGAATGACACTGGGCTTACCTTTTGTCTGTTGCAGGTGATCTGTGCATGGGGTTTTGAGGTCTGTATCCCTTAGTGCTGGGGAAGGACTGTTACAGCTCCCCGCAGAGCAGGGGATGGATTGATTTGAGCTCACCTTTCTGTGGCTGGCTGAAGAGGCCATTCAGCTGTGAGTCTGTGGGACCTGCATGGATATGGCTGCTGCCAGTGTTTCATTTCCTCTCTGCTTTTGATCGTTGCAGCTAAGCATAAGCCAGATTCCAAGGGGAAGGTAAGAATCTTAAATGAAACACCTATACTTTTGTGAGTCAAATGCAGGTCCATCCAAGGAGCTAATTTTGCATGGTAGAACACAATGGACATCAGAGGTTTGTAGCAAAGCAATTCTTGACTTATTTTCAGCTAGTCTAGTATTTCACAGAACGTGCAACGTCATGTAAGCTGTGCATTACCCAGCAACAAAAATATTTCTGCACAGAGTATGAAGAAAATATGTTCTTATGCTGAGAAGGTTTCTGTTGGAAGGAGCTTCATGGGTGATCAGGTAATCTCAAATCTTATTCTTCTGCTATAATGAAATACATTGTAATGTGTTTAATAGTAGGATGTGTCAAATTTAAACACGCTATAGAGGAAACTTTGTCTAGGAGATAGTATATATATAACAGTGGAATGTGGTTACTGTTTGGAACCTGAAATAACTGATAAAATGGCACAGAGGAGAAGGTAAGAGAAGATAACTGGTATAGCAAAGTTGTTAGCAGAGGCAATAGAAAATGTTTCTGAATGTGGGCAGGGACAGTTTTCTTAGGCTTTTACAGCAAAGAGGAATTATGTGATAGGGATGCTAAGGTCAAAAATATGTCCGCAAGTTACATGATCTGAATGCAGAGAAGAGGATTGCTGTTAGCTGTGAACAGAAGACTAAAAGGAAGCAATCACAGTAAAAAACAGCTAATATAGTTCTAACTGAAAAAAAATCTAGTGAGATTCTTGTTGCGTAGAGAGTAAGCGCAACACACAGCATGGCTTGAGTAAGAAGGACATTTAGCTGGAGCATGAGACCCATTTCCTTTTGTCGTGATATTTTCATTCGCCTGCTGTGTGTTTTTTCCATCTGTAAAATGAGGGAAGAATGTCAACTCCTGAAGTGCTATAGTAGCCTAACCTAGCAAATCCATTAGATCCATCTGCTTAATAGTAAATACTCAGAGATTGTAAATTCTCAGAGATGCCAGTGGTCTTACTTTCTAAAATATTTCTGTTCTTGCCTGTATTTTTCCTTAATTTTTCTTTCATGGTTTTCTAATTATCAAAATAGACCTCAGCATTGCTTTGGGCAACTTTCAAAGCCACTTGTAAATATTAAGCATGACAGTGAACCAATTATATATATGAATTTTATTTCACAGATTTAAAATAATGCTTCTACTTTCTTTTAATGTCATATTCCTACCAACATTCTTTTTCTTCTGACCCTTGTGGTTAGTATAGAGGTAGAGCAATCATTTAACTCAAGGAATGTTCCTATGGTGGTATCTTCTTTCTTGGTGTGAAATCACTTGGCTTGTCTATCAGATTTCTTTGCCTGTCAATGAGTGTGTTACTGCTAACAGTCTTTGTCTTGCCAATAAAAATGCACTGAGATCATAAACTTTTTTTATTCGGATGTTATTCTTGGATAATATTCAAATAGTTTAATGACAATTTTTAGTAAGTGAAAGGGATGTGATCCTATTCAATGTTATCATTTGGAGCAATTCTGTATAAACAGGTTATGAAAAGAGTGACCCTAGCCTCCTAGGCTTGCCATCTCTACACCTACAGTACAGAATTAGTTCTAAATTGTCATGTGACTGCCTTTCAAAAAGACATTCCTTTTATTTGTCTTACTATTTTTATTTTTTGTTGTTGTTGCAGCTATATATACTGATAACTAGTAGCTAAATGCACTTGAAGGGTGAGGCACACAAGATGTTCAAGTTATTCGGAATGAATATGCAGTGACTTTTACAGGATTTTCACGATGTTCTTCAGGACATAGGCACGTAGAGCAAAAGAAAAGGCAAGGACACAGAGATTTACAGTGAAGTGATGTCAAATCCAGACATCATTTGTATTTTCCAGGGATGCTGGCTGTGAAATTTTCCCTCTGAAGTTGCCCCAAAGAGATGTGCCAAGTAATCAAATTCTCTGTCATGTTTTCCTGTGTCTTGCAGACATGACTGCAGTTCATGTGTTTTACTGATTGCTCCCACAGAGCAGCATGGCCTCACTTCTCAGTTACTCTAGAAAGCCAGCTCAAAACCAGCTCACTGAAACTGAGTCCTGCGCGTGTACCCATGGGGTCAGTGTCTGGTGGATGGCAGGTGCCGCAGACATGCAGATTTGGTATCAAGTCATTTAGACCTAATCACACTATTGGTTGGCGCACACTGTTTTGCAGTCAGTTGATGCTTGTCTCCTACACTTACTAAGAGAGGCTTGGTGATCTTTCCCCTCCTATTTCTCCTGTTCTGCACGGCTAAAAGCATGTTGTATCTAAAAAAAAAAAAAAAAAAAAAAAAGTGGTAGCATGATATTTGAGAGGACAGTAATTGTCGTTTAATTTTATTGACATCCTAAAGACATTCTTCCCATTCTAGCTTTTCTTAAGCTCAGGATTTCCTGTGTACTTTCAGCAGCACTTCTAATGGGCTTTGGGTTCAGCATGTTACTGCGCTGGAGATAATCTCCATATGGTGAAGGTGTTGTGGGCTCTACCAGAAGGGCATTCCTATACCTTAGTAGCTTGGAGATCTTGAACGAGTAGAGGCCAATGAATTTTAGGAATTACAAACATAATTAAGTCCTTGTTTCCCAGACAATGAACCTTTTCACATTTAACAATATTGCTTGCAGTGTATCAGAGTTTTTGAAGCCATTATCTGAGCATGTATTCTCTCTCTCAAAATGAATCCTCTGAGGGAATACTGTATTAAATGAGGGTGAAAGTAGATACCTTCAGTGTGAATGCACTGGAATTAAATTCATAACACGTTACTATAATGGTAAAGAGATAGCTAAAGAAGCTTTTATCATTTTATATTTGAGGAGTATTTAAAAAAGTGTAATTGAACCAACAACCATGGCATGATTTTAGGAATGTGTGATAACCGAAGTTCTGATTGCATTCATCCGAAAAAATTCTACCCAAATCCCCTAAGGCCTAATGAATTAATGTCAACACAAATCATGCCATAATGATCCCTAATGTATTTATTACGGGTTTGTTTGTATGTTTCTTTGTTTTTCTGGAAAGAGAAACCTCTTTGGACTTCAGCTTTTTGTACCAGTGTTAAGAAGAGTTACTGCTTGGGATAGCTACTGTGCTTCCCACAGTTACCTTCTGTTTTATCCATTTGTTCAGTAGTGCCAATTTGTTGATATTAGTGAGCTATTTATATTCTGAATATTAAATAGCTATATGTTGTTACTGAATTTTTTAATCTACTGTGAAAACAAAGGTACTTGTCCTGATCTACAACTCTTTTCAAATGGCCAGGGAAGTTCCCACTGCTGTTAGTGAGCACTGGCTGGTTATGTGGTATTTAGTGATTCCACTTAATGCACAGAGTTCTGGGCTGAAGCCATTCCTTTAGCAGAAAGATGGAAGAGAGCAGAGGGCAGGCTGTTATTGCCTGCCAGATGTAGCTAAGAGATACCTCCCAATGAGATCCTGCCGTGGTGAGAGTGGGTGCAGAGCTCCCTGTGCTGTGCTCTGGGTACCAGTATCCTTGTCAGTGGGAGGGAAGCAGCACACAGCGCCCAAACCCACCCACGTTTCAACATAAACACACATCTGTGTTTCGTGTGACGCTACTAAGCAGCCCTAGGCAGGCTTGAGGGCAGCAATGGGCGAACAGTTCGCCCCCGCCCCACTATGCAGCAGATCCAGCCTGGCCACTGTAAGTCCTGCCTTGAAAATATTGTAGGCTGGAAGTAGAATACTACTATAGTTGCTAATACTTTATTCTTAGTTCATTTAAGATTATAAGTGGAATTGTTGCTAATGTTTTGTTTGAGTACTTGGAAGCAAACTGAGTAGGACACACTCCTTGTCTATTTCTTAGGCTAAATAACTGCTTTTTGCTTTAATCAGTAAAGGTGAACAGTGTTATGACCCTCCATGCACACAAGATTTTTCATCATGTGGATTTTCCCCCTATACGAGTGGTACCTGAAAAACTTTCTTTGGCAGGCAGTGAAAAGCAAGGCTAAAAAGAGTATTTCAAAACACCTTTCACACACTTATAAATCTCCCTTACACCACTCTTTCTAGCAGAGCTGTAATTTTACAATGTATGGTATTAAAATGAAGTTTGGAAACCATTTAAATTGGCACTGCTATGTGGAACCTCAGGATGGTAAAATAAAGAACGCTGTGAATGCTGAGAATTGTCTCGACTTTCTCAGTTTGGATCCAACTAAATCTATCAAGATAAGTGACAGGTGATTTATGCTAACAAGGAATTGTCGGAGAGAAAAAGAGAACTGAAAGAGAATTGAATTGGGATAGACGTGAGTGAGGAGAGCAAGACACCTGAATTTCTCAGATGTGTCTAAGCATGTCATTGAATAGACAACAGCTGAGGGAGCAAAAAGAAATCACTGATCAAGCACAGAGGCAACTAGCAAACAGTAACTGGAGAAAACTATGAAGAAACTCCTTTAAGTGTTCTGGACAAAAGCAGATAATGAGGAATGTACCTTAACACTAGCTGATTTCACCAACTGCCTTAGTGTCACTTGTGTATTTACTAAAAGCATTTATTGTAATACCTTTAAATCACGGCCAACAAAGCTACAGCTAAGGCATACTGGCAGCTGGTGTGAGAGGATCATGGCTCACAGCAGAGAGCAGGAGCCTGCCCAGCCTCTAGGGCCGTATGGTGAGCAGGGCAGGCAGCATGGGGGTCCTCTGCAGCGTGTCATTGTGCCTCGTTTCTGCAGCATGGTCCCTCTGGAGCCATGCAGCTCCGCAGGTCGCGGGTCCAAACAAGTGAGTTGCCCCTTTGTCTGTTCTGTCCTCAGTCAAGCTGCCATTTCCATTTGTGTTTCTTTCCCTGTGCTTTTATTATTTAACTGGAGTGGTAATGCTTACTTTGTACACAGCTTGGAGCACAGTGAACGTTTCTGAGGCAAAAGGCCACCATTGCAATTCAATTGTTAGCTTCTGCTGTTGGAAAAGGAGATGCTGTTCCAAGAAACATCGTGCTGAGCTAAGGGTTCAAGTCAAAGTAACACACACAGCTTTTTGGGACTGGCCTATTGCAAGGAAGGCTCAGGGGGCCTCTGCTGGTGGGTAGGAAGCAGACCAAAGAGGTGGCCCTTAGGCAAGCCTCCTGCAACGTGCTGCTGCTCCCAGCTGCCCAGGCAGCTAGAGGGAAGGGGCAAAAGGAGAGGCATGCGGGGAGGACAGAGCACCTGCCTGCTGGCGGCAGGGAGGTGACAGTCCAGAGGTGACGGTCCCCTCGGCTGCTGCCAGCTGAGACAGGGGAATTGGTTCTTTGCAGGTGAGCTGCAGGAGGGCTGCAATGGGCTGCCAGCTGAATTAGACTGATGTCAGTAACTTTACGGATGTGTTTGTCAACCTAAAATGCATTAGAAAGTATTTAACTGAGATTTGCTTAGTTTTTCACACTTTCTTTTCATCTTTTCGTCAAAAGCTGTGAATATTCAGCTTGTTGAGAGGTTGAATGTAAAAGCTTGTCTCTGGAGCAGCTGCCATTTATTCAGTTGCAAAGTACCTTCCTCTTTCTGTGGGGATTTTTGATGTGAAAAATTGGTCATATTTCAGCCTAACTGCTCCTTTTTTCCCCTCCTTTATCATTTTTAAAATAATTTTTGAAATTCTAGAATAAAAAGCTGGAAAGAAGTGTCAGAGCTGAGCAGATCCAGTTCATACCCTTTTGATTCCAGCATTGCATAATTAGATCTTCTGCAAACTTAATTGAATCTCCTTTTAGTGCTGTTCAGACCTGCCTACAGCTTTCCGTTCGGTTATATAATAAACCTGTATTGTTGTGTAATTACATCAACTGTGTTGGTTGACTGAGCTGACATCAGGTTGCTTACTTGAAGACACAGCATTTAGGAGAGAGGGAGAGCATTTATTCTCATTTTCTTCACCGCATGCTTTGATGTGTGCACTGTTCACCTGTGCTCATCTGTTCAGTGTTTTTAGGTAATTATTGCAATTTAAGACCCATTTAATTATAAGTCATTACACTTATTTTAATAATAATTCCAAAGAGTATATATTTCACCAGTCTGTACAATGAATTTTTTTAATGGTAACAAGTGAAATTCTTTTTTTCAGTAATGGTGGTTATGTTCTGGTAATTTACTCGGCCTAATTGGAATATTTCTTGTCACAGTCCTTAAAAACAACTTTTTGGGTGTATTGGCGGTGCATTCTAATGCCACTTACTCGTATAATTTGTCTTATTGGTGCCACTCTTCTGTGACTTTGTAAGTATTAAAAATTCTGATTGTCATGCTATAGATCCTGTTAAATGTTAAAAACCATCTGGGAATGTCTTAATCGATTATTCTTGTGCAAATATTAGATGGAGAGTGATAGCAGTAAATTCCATCTTCAGCTTTAGCAGTAACTACTAATGCTTTGGTCCTTTGCATGAAAAGCTTCTGATTTTTAGAAAATATTTAAGATGATTATAAGGAAAGCTGACAGGTTTAGGGCGTAGGAATTGGTGCAAGTGTCAATTTAATATTCATACTCTGGAAGTTTGTGTAAGAAAGCAGTAGTGGGTATACAATTTGTACCCTTCTGCATTGGTTACGGTGTCAGTGTATGTTTTGAATGTTTAAAAGGAAATAGAAATCCTTTTGCTGCCTGTGCAGATGCCATTTTCTGTTTGCATGTCGTTTACTGCTCTGGAAGAGCTGAGTGTTGTACAGCAGCGTGTTATCTGCTGAAGCTGGGAGACAGCAAATGCTGCATATGAAACACAGCGTCTGTATAAACTATAACAACAACTCAGATTCTGACATTTGCGAAGATTTTGACAGTCAGCAGTTTAACTGAAGCTGAACTAGAAGCAGTTTATTTCGCACTCAGAAGATCTCCAAAATATTGTTGTCTTTTGGGGCTAATGATTAAGCAGGGTGAGCACCTGTAGCTGCACATGCTGGTCCCTGACCCCAGGGGCTGTGCTGGGTGAGGGGCTGTGGGCTCTGTGCAGAGACAGCCAGGGAAGAAGAGGGCTGTGGGACAGACCTGGTGCCAAACCTGGGCGTATCCCCCCAAAATGGCAATATCTACTGGAGTTGTCATTTTATTTATTTATTTTTTAAACTCAAGGTCACTTCCCATGGCTGCAATCTTGTTTTGTTCAACAGGGACCCCACAGTGCCCTACCTGTGTGTCACCTGGTTTTGCTCTGTCTGTGACATAGTTATAGAATGCCAGTCAAAGTGAAAGCCCTAGATAATCTGCAGAGACCAAGAAGGATGCCCGTACGTAGTGTTGGTGCAGAAACTTTGGATCATCTTAATTCAAAGAGATTTCAATCTCTTTGAAGTTCTATTTTCTAGTCTTACCTAATATTGTCTGCTGGAGAAAAAGCTAGGAAGCCCTGATAGCACACACGTGTATCTTGAGCAAAGATCAAGGTAACTATCTAGCATTTGGCTGGTAATTATTCAGGCCTTAGGACACCATTTTCTTGAAAATGCACACAGGGGAGAAATGAAAATAACCATAATAAATTATTAATTTCAAAGAAATTAATATGCTAGGTAGAAAAATAATCACTCCGAAACGCAAATATGGTTAGGATGGCTTAGCTGGTTAGGTATGCTGTATTGATAATTAAAATTTATGGCCGTATAGGTTGTCATCAATGTTAGCTTTGGATACACAACATCCTCCACTTCAAAATTAAGTCTACATGAATTTTTAAATCTAAATTGCGCTATTTCCTACAAACAGTTTTGGAGTCTTATTTTTATTTTGACCTAAATGCTTATTCTGTTTATATTTCTAATTCTCTAAGGTATAACGAGTGTTTCATCTGCTATACAAATAGACAATTTGCTTATTCCTGAAAAAGAAGCCTTTAAATATTTAACAAAATCATGTTATGATTGTAGAAATAGAACAGGAAAAAATTTGGAAATCAAAACAGATAAAATTTGTGTTCTTACGGAAAGTGTGATGAGTAAAACCATCTATCAGCTCTGTTCTGGGACTCACCTGTGTATGTTCTGACTGAAATGATCCTTTGTAGTTGTTTATGCTATACTTTATTATTTTAATTTTTGTAGGACCACCACATAGGTTGAATTCACATATGTATCTCTCAAGAGTGGTATACATTGTTCCTTACAGGCTGTAAAAACTAAAGGCAGAAAAAGGAAACTGCTCCAGGCAGTGCTATCAGACCTTGAGCTTTTTACCAGTTCAACTCCCTGGCATGGGACTTGTCTGGGGACTCCGTGTGATGTTTCGTTCCTGACCGTACAAACTGCAGTCACCCCAAGAGCACCTGAAGTGCTCATGGAGTTGGGCTCATTACAATTAGTCTGACTGAAAGGTAAACAAATACTCCTTTTGTTGCATGAAAAGGAGTCCTAAATGTTCATAAATCTTCAGCTGTGTACAAAGAACCTTACTCAGTAGTTCTGGTGTTAAACCAGTATGTGCTTTGGTTAGGGTAGTCAGCCAAGTCAGCATCTCTCCAGCTGTGGGGTGCCAGTCCACTTCTTGAAGACTACAAAAGCACATTGAAGGAACTGAAAAGTAGTAGAAAAAGCTTTAGAAGTGTTTGAAATATTCTACAAACTGTCTCAGACTTTGCAAGCAGATAGAAACAGATGAGCCAAAAGGGGGTTGTATTTTCACCAGGTCTGAGAAATACTGATGTAAGGAATTCTTAAGCAGCTCCACACCTCCTTCTATTCAAATCATTAAACAAGGGTATTTGAACTTTTTTTTTTGTTCTGTGTGTGGAAAAGCACAGAGGGAGTCTGGTGGATATTTCTATTCTAATTTGAAAGAGCATAGTATGCCAGGGGAATATGTGGGAAAGCAATATTATGAAACTGTGTAATCTATTTTTAGCTAACCCTTAATGTAGTGTAGTACATGAAAATGAGTGGAAAAGTAAAAGCTGCAGTCTCTGAATTGCTTTAATATCAACACTGACTGGCATGATCTGAAATTGCTCTCCCTCATCCACATTCTCCTCTTTTCTTGTCTGTAGCTATAATGGATGTCTGGATACACCTATAGATGCAGATGATGGTACTGCCACTTCTACCTTTCAAGCTGTGTTTTGCTGCTGATCCTTTGCCAAAATTCCTTCCTTTGGTATATTTTCTGCAGAGAATGCCAATTGCTTGTTATTTTCCCCGTGTTTCGTTTACCTGGCCTTATTCCATTTTGTTCTTTCAGGCAAATGATGCTGCAAATTACTGAGAGTACAGGGGATAACTTATGTTCATGAAATGCCAAACTTCGCCTCTTGTTGTACATTCCTTGACTTTGTTTTGAATTACTGTTTTCCATTTTAGTTATATTAGGCAGACTTTTAGCCAAAGGGAATATTTTCTTGTTTTTTGATGATCTCAATAATTCCTTTTCTGGATTTGTACAATGTCTGGCAAGTCCTGGGTTAGAATCCCTCTGTCCGTGTAGCCTCTCACTGCCTTCTTTGTGTGTTTCTGGAGCTCCTAGCTCTGTAAGTGATCAATTTCTACCTAGGATGTGTTTGTCTCCTCTGACTCATTCAGTGCCTTTTGTGCTGGGAGTATGTGACAAAGAATAAGAACTGCTTTTAGTACATGAGAAGGCAGAAACTTGCAGTTCAATACAGTTAGCCTTAAGAAAAAAAAAAAAAAAAAAAAAAA